>KE155642.1:180626-194186 GCA_000411075.1 Sisymbrium irio | reverse complement strand
TATAAATATATAATTTATTACAATTATAAATTTAAATTTAATATTTTAATAAATATTATTAATTAAATATTTAATAAAATATATATATATATTAAAAAATCTCCACACGTAACATGATGAAAAACCTTATTTTCAAATAGAAACTCCTAATCAACTAAATTAGTTAACTAAAGTTAAGAATTTTCTAAAACAATAAAAACCAGTTAAATAAATATAAACTTGATAGATAAAAAAAAGGAAATCTAGATTATATTCTTTATAAATAGAATATGAGATTCCACACCAATTTATATTTCTCAGATAACGATTATCTGTCGGGTTTAGAATGTTTAAGCATTGTTGCTTATAAAATCAGCTGTTTGTTTCTTGGGACAATTAGTTGTATATACACAAACTGGTACCCTATAACTTGCAATACCCTCTTAACAGTAACACAAAAAGGTTAGAGATTATAATACTACCCCTATCGTCTGGGACTAAAAATCTTTTCTATTCAAATCATCCCCTTCGTTAACAAAAATATTAGATGTTAGCAATATGGGTTATAAGTTACTATACATACGTTTGTTAGAGTTTACAGATATATTTGCACGTAACGGGTTAAGTTCACTGTTAATTAGTTAACTACAAACATGGTTTTAGTCAAATATAACTATTTAAATAGTTAACTAAATCTTAAACCCAAATCCCAAACCTAAAACTAAACCCTAAACCCTAAACCCTAAAATTAAATCCTAAACCCAAATCCCAACCCTAAACCCTACACCTCAACCCAAACCCTAACCCTAAACCCTAAACCCAAACCCCAAACCTAAATCTACACTCAAACCCCAAACCTAAAACTAAACCCTAAACCCTAAACACTCAACACAAACCCTAAACTTAAACTCTAAAGCCAAACCCCAAACTTAAATCTAAACCCAACCCCAAACCTAAAACTAAACCCTAAACCCTAAACCTTCAACCCAAACCCTAACCCTAAACTCTCAATCCAAACCTAAAACTAAACACTAAAATTTAAAATTAAATCTTAAACCTAAACTTCAAACCTAAACTCTAAACTCAAACTCAAACCCTAAAGGTAAACTTTAAACACTAAAATAGTTTACATATATTTATATAGACAAGTGCTAACAAATATGTTACTCGAAAACAAGAATATTATCTATGATTATATTATGAGATAAGGGTCATTCGGAAATATTATTTTAATGAACAGTATAAAAATTGGCTTTGGGGTACTTTCTTAATTTCAGTATTGTGGATGTATATCTGATGCAATTTCTCTTGTTTCTTCTAGTATGTGTAGTCTGCTCTCTGTAGACCAACATACCTATCATAGCCTCTACAACATTAATCATTATGGAGGTTTCAGTTCAGGATTTTAACTGGCTTTCCGCTTAGTTTCCATTTTATTACTTTCTTTCTTGCATGGTTACTTCAAACTAACTTTGTATCTTGCTCTGTTCGGCACTAGTAGCTGAATTAGACTATAAATTGAGTTTGTTTATTTACTTGATCTGCAAGGATTATACTGTCTCTTTTGATTTTATGAAATTTCATCTGTTAAGTACATTACTCTCTTGATTTACCTCGTAAAGCCCTTACTCTAACGATTCTTGTCTTAAGTTCAGTAATTCTAGGATATGTAGAAGTTGTTTCTCATGTTGCTTTATTTGTCGTTGAAATTTTGATTCCGAATACCTTTTTATTAGTATAATATGAATATAACAGCTTACAAACTTCATTAAAACAAATAGGATAAGAAGATTTGATGAGAGTCTGAAAAGATTAAGCTTGTATAGTTAGTGTAATACTAGAGAGTTCATTGTATTTTATACAAGTTTGAAATTAAACTCGCCTAATTGTGATGTCTCAACAGGAGATTAATTTAATTAATTCTTGTACCGGTCGATGTTTTATTATTTTGATCAACTTCAAAACTAACCACGTTAGACTTAATCACGATAGATTTCAAATGAAGTCTACTACATGTCAGACTTCAAATAGTTTACATTAAAAAAGTCAAGATTTTGGTCAATTGCAAAACTAAACACTAATAGATTACAAATGAAGTCTGTGTATTGGACTTTAGTCGAAAGTCTACTCTCTATTTTTTTGTTATCAAAAGGAATTCCACAGACTACAGTAGAAGTCTACAGCCCAAAAATCAATACAATTTTCAATTACAAAACTAGCCAAAAGTACACTTAACTGGTAGACTTCGTTTAGAGTAGACTTCATTTGAAATCTACTTTAGTGGAACAGATATGAAATTAATGAAATCTACAGAAAATTCATCTTACTAGTGGTTGTTTGACTTCGTTAAATACCCAGAACGTCAATTAAAATCACCACCGAAGAATCAACCGATATTTATCGAAAAGTCATCACATATTGCAAGATAAAAGCATTTGAAATTTTGAAAATAAAAATATGGAGTTTTATGGATAAAAATGAAGAGAAATTGGAAACTCGCTTCCGTAATGATTTAAAGAGCAACTTTAAAACATATTGGAAGCTTTTGATTCTGTTTTGGAAGCTTCAGTTTCCATTTTAGAAACATGCTATCATAAGTTAAAAATATATATAGAGTTATTTTATAGATTCTATATTAGAATTAATAATAAGATAGAGTATTTAAAATTATTTGTGAAAAATTAGAACTACTTATAAATATTATAAATTATATTTATTTTTGATTTGTAATTATATGATATTTAATTATAAATTTTATAAAACTGATATATTAAATCTATTAATATATTTTAATGATTACGCTTCTAACACAGTCACACTTCCTAAAAAAAATTATAAAACCCATATTCCACGTTTCCTAATGCTTCTAATTCCATGATGAATAAGTTATCAAAGAAAGAAAGTTGTTACCTGAAAAAGGAAATTGTTGAAAGTCTATTCCTAAGAGGAGTGTGAGTAGCCACCGACGAATGAAGATATAAATAGGACAGCAAAAACCTTCATGATTCTTCTGTAAACGAAAGCTGAAAGAAACCTTGAAAGAAAGAAAGAGACAGATAAGAGTTTATGATGGGAGAACCTTTGTATGTAGATGAAAGTTCACTAAAATTTTCCAGTGGACTTGGCAAAGGATCCTACGGTAACCTCGTTCTAGAGGAGCATTACGGTGTATTACGGTGACAGATTTTGCGCTAAGAAGATATGTTCAATGGATAATGAGGAGATTCTCGAGAAGGAACTCAGGATCATGCTTTGCTTTCGCAATCACCCTCGCATCGTTCAAGCAGCAACCAACCGTGTTCACTTAGACCCCAAAAACCAAAGATGTTATATCTATATGGAGTACCTCTCTGAGATAGAGGGTAACAATCTCAAAATTATGATCTCCAGTTTTCGTACGAAATCACTGCATGAGTATTTGATCCAACGTGTCGTTCGTATGATCCTACAAGGACTTAAGGCTCTTCACTCTAAAGGTTACATTCACTGTAACCTCAAGCCATCAAACGTACTCATCTTCCATTCCACCACTCTCAGAGAGCCATGGTCTTTAGGGTGTATTGCTTATGAGATGTTTGGAGGTAAAGCCGAATAGGACTATTTCGAAGAGTGTTCCGACTGGAGGTTGGTCCAAGATGTATCTCCGGTTGCTAAAGACTTTTTGAAGCTCTGTCATGGTCTGCATCCATTATACAGGAAGACGGCTGAACTATGGAACCTGCCGGTAAGGCCCACAGCAGCCGAGCTCTTGGACCATCCTTTTGTGACACAAACACTCGCTGTTCCATCGCCAATGCCAACCACAAGACAACAAGACGATTGACCAATACTACCAGATATTATCTGGTGATGATCAGTTCGTTTTATTAAAGTTTCTATTTACGGCGGCTGTTTAGGATTCCGGTAGTTAAGATTCATATTTCTATTTCTTTTGAGTTTGTGTATTGGCTTAAAGAACAAGTAAACGAGAAAAGGAAAAAACAATAATCGGTTGACATTTAGGTTTGTTGGTTTCATTGGTACTTCAATTTAAGTTTGTATCTCTAATATGTTTGGTTCACGTTAAAGGAACTATACGTTATATTACAAATCAATCGTAGCTGAAACAGAATATTCTGACAAGTTGTGATGTCTAAAACCAAAAAAATATCTCTCATGCTAGTTTATGTAAATGAAAAAAAGGAAGAAACACGAATTTGTCTCGATGATTCCAGTCTTGTCTGCAACACAAGAGCTTGTTTGCAACATAAAACCAAAAAGTTTGTCTCTTGTTGGCGCCACCGAGGTTTAATCAAAGTGTTGACTCTTTTGCCATCGATATAACACTAAGAATAGCACTGAGTATTTCGAGTACTGCTTTTGAAACCTTCATTATCTGCATGTGTTTGTGATTGTAAAGTGTAAACCATACGCTGGTTTAGACCAAGAATAAAAAAAGACAATAAATATATCAAAACAATCTACTATGTACATAGTCAACCTGTACAGCGAACTAGCATCTCAAGAACCTGTTTCATAGAAAACTAAGGAACAATCAAACTGGCTTCGAGTGGACTGGAACTCAATTATATTAAATAGGTTTATCAGTTGAAACAATTGTTTCATTGTTTCGGAAGGAACAATTTTGAGACCAACGAAGAATATACTCATAAAGAGCAAGCTTTGCTTCTAAGCTTGTGAAAGAGTTAAGTTTCGGTCAAAGAGAATCTATGTAATTATCAAAAGAATTCGAACTTGAATTCGTTCAACCAAGATTTTCTCGCATTCGCTTAAATAATTTATCAATAAACAGATAGGAAGTCATTGTTCTTCCTAGTCATATTCATAGCTCAAGAGGAGATTAACATCCGAACAATCTAGAAACCATAATGTATCTAATAAGCCTAGAAGAAGAGGCAGTTTAACTTGACCTTCTCCTTTCAAAGCCTTTCTAGTTCCACCACCATTTGCCAGTGCTCTAGAGAAAGAGTAGCCTCAACACGACACACAAATATCATGCGAGCCATAGTCAATTCAGCCAAGTGTTCATGCACTCATACTTCACATAGGCCACAGAACCAAGTGTTCATGTTCTCATATTTCATTCAGTTTTGTTCTAATACACGCTATCCATTAAGTGCTTGCAATAACTCCAAATGCGTCTGGGACCAACGGAACCAAGAATCTTTTCGTTCACCATAGATTGCTTGAGAGGTCAGTCGAAGCAAAACAAAGAATCTTTTCGTTCAAACAAGTGAAAACACTTTGTAATAAGTTTGCAAATATCCGATAATTAGAAATATCTAAAACCAATCAACTCTTCGGCCACAAATAGAACACAAACAAAATGCAAAAAGAATCAAGCTTTGGTCGAATTAAGAAGATGCATGAGAATACAAAAATGTGGGATAGATTTAGTAGCTGAAAGCAGATAAACTCTGCATCACCTGTGGATCTATCCCAACGGTTGTCTGGCCGCTTGCTGACTCAACAGCTATTACTTTATGCATCCTCGAAAAATAGTCATGCCATCAGAACGAGGCATAACATTCGATACAAGGTGCAACCAAAACTCAAAACAATATAACATGTGTGGAATGAGGACATCAGTTCTCCAAGGTGAAAACAACATCAAATGTAATTTCAGTCGCAAATTACCCATTTGTTTTATCATATTCATCATCTGCCCTCAAGATCCAACACACACCAACAACAACAACAAAACACAACCAAATACGTTCGAATAAAATCAATGAGTCGATCAGAACCTGTCGAGATATCACAATAACATCACTCAAATGTTGTCAGTGGATTGACAGACTGTGAAATTTTTATCGTCACATCGACCCTAAAAAAAATCTAATTTTGAAAGAAATGAAAAAAAAAGGACGTGTAGAAGAAAGCTCAGAACTTCTTAGAGGGATGTGTTTTACCGTCAGCGATGAAGCTATTGAACTTCATCTCTAGACACGGTTTTCTTCATCATAGCAAAGCAACTACACATCAGATTTTAGAAGAAAACAAAAAGAAAAACTATTTACAGAACCATACACACAACAAAGATCAGACGCCGTCAATAAAGACCGGAGGAGAGACCATGAAACACTTCTCTGTTTCAAGGATTCGGCGTAAAGAGTGTATATATATGCAAACACGGGCTTACGAAACCCTAGTTTGTGCTTCTCTCATTTTTGTTTTTTGTTGTGGTTTACTTCAAAGTAAAGCCCAGCCCATATTATACCATCAGTGTCACGTGAGCATTCCGTTTTGATTTCGGGTTCTGGTTAATTAGATTCTATACGAACATTCACTGATATTAATTTGGTTTGATTTATGTTTGATTAGGTTTGTATTTGGTTCAATTTATTCAGATGATTTAAATTTGGTTTATATCAAAATAGAGAGAAAGAAAAAAAATGATGAAAATTTTCTACTTTTCATAATAAAACTTATCTTTATTGTTTATTGATGTTTATGTAATTTATATTTTGGAGGGTATATTGATTATGATATTTGAAGAAAATTGAACTGATTTAATTTCTAATGTGATTTTAGTTAAATTATTTTAGAATTCCATCTAAAAAATCATAAGATAAATATTTTTATATTTTTAACTACGAAATCACATTAAATAACTTTAAAATCACTTTAAATCTTCTAAAATATATTAACTAAATATTTACAATAACAACTAATTTTAGAGTGGATTTTAAAATCACAAGTCATAAATTACCTCAAATCATACATTAAATATACATCCCCTTTATGTCAAAGTTTATATATTTTAATCAAATTTTTATATAATAAATCATACTATTAAAAGCGAAGTGATTTTTTCGAATGGAACTCTCTCATTAAAAGTTGAGGTGGTTGATATCTATTTTGTCCCTCATTAAAAACTTATTTTTGTTAGTATACATGGCCCATATTGTGTTTTTTAAATAAAAATTGTGTTTTTATTTTAAAAAATTTTAAAACAACGTGTTTACTTATTTGATTTAGATTTGTGTATTTAATTAAAAAATCTATTCTTAGTTAAATTTTAAAATTTGGGATTATAAATTCGTTTTTCATGATAAAAATCTGTTCCTAATTAAATTTTAAATTTGGGATTAGAAAAATGTTTTTATTTATTTTCCAACAAAAAAAAAGAAAACTGTTCTTAATTAAGTTTTAAAATTTTGATAGGGATAATGGAGTTCTTGCTTATTATGAATATATTGTGAATATATTCAGGATTAGAATATCTGTTATTGGGAATATATTCAGTAAATTCAGGATTAGATTATCTATTATTGAGAATATATTCAGTAAAGTTTAATTATTCTTTCTGTATCTCAGGATTAGAAAATCTATTATTGAGAATATATTCATTAAATTTTAATTATTCGTTCTGTATGTAGAGTATTTGTTCGTTTTGTATCTAGAGTATCAAAAAAAGAAATAATTAAGAGTTATCTCTACATTATTTGGTTTTATTTGGGTTTATCTCTCAATTAGGTTTGTGATTCACTTGACTTGTATATATATATGTGTGGTGAGATGTTTCCTATAATTTTTTAGAATGTTCCCCCATTTTCTGTAATATTAATTGCTGATCTATTTCGTTGCTTGTTTTTTGACAGATCGAATATTTTTGGCTTTGGATGCACCGATGGAGGTTTGTTTATGATCGACGCATTGACGCATTTATCTAATATACAGTTGTTGTAATACTGATTGGTTTGTATTTTAGGGTACGGGTATTAGCATAAGTTGTGTGTTTTAGGGTGTTCGTCCATTTCCTTTAATTCTTGATTGCTGTTCGGATTGAGTGATTTCTTTTTTTGACAGATCATATGTTTCTACCTTTGGGTACACTGATAGAGGTTTGTTTTCGTTCGACTCATTTATCTAATGTACTGTTGTTGTACTATTTACTTTTTTTTATGTTTGGCGTGCGTGTACTAACATGAGTTGTGTTCTATAGCTGTTGTTTACAGGTGTTTTGTCTTGGTATGGTTTCTCTAGCATTTTGTATCAATTTGATCGGTGTTAATATTCAGGTATTTTGTTATGTGAATCGCTTTTTAGGTCTAGATCTATCTATGGTTTAGGATTGAGATGATGACTAAAATACTATATTACGGTTTCAGTATTCATTCGGCGGAGATTTGGTGGTGCTACAATCGTCTAGACACAAGGTTGGTAAAGCTTATTTTGCAGATCTTCTCTTTCAAGGTATATTACCGTTTTTTAAGTTTCGTATTTTATATTTAAAAATGCTGTTATATATTTTACCCGGTTTAGGATTGAGATGGTGACTAAAATACTATATTATGGTCTCAGTAATCATTCGATGAAGACTTGGTGATGCTACAATAATCTAAACACAAGGTTGGTGAAGCTTATTTTGTAGATCTTCTCTTTCAAGGTATATTACTGATTTTAAAGTTTGGTATTTTAAGAATTTGTTTATGATATTGTTGCTCTATCATTATAGATTTTCTACGATTTTTGATCCTCGATTGGTGCATCAGGTCTACTCGCAACGACGATTTTCCTTCGTTAACAGATCGTGTCTTTCAATGTACGTGACTATACACTTTTTTAACTTCATCTTGGTCTTTGTCAGAAACTCGAATCAATTCTTTGGAACTGTTATTTTTATATTGTTATTTTCCGGTTAAGTGGTTTTTTCTTCGTCTTTAATAGTTAATCATATCTCTTAAGTGGTGTCCAGAAATATTCCAATTACGGAGATGATCCATTGTTTTTTGATAGACCGTATATTTTTTTTGGAATATTACTGGTTTTAAAGTTTGGTATTTTATGTGTGTTGTTTGGGTTCTGTATAATTTATAGAACATGTAATGCTTTGTGTTGTCTTGTATGGATCATCTCTTACTGTTGTGCATGTTTTTGAATATCATTTTAAGAATGTGTTTATTATATTGTTGCTCTATCATTTTAGATTTTCTACGTTTTTTTGGTTTTAAAGTTTGGTATTTTATATGTGTTGGTTTGGGTTGTGTATAATTTATAGAACATGTAATGTTTTGTGTTGTCTTTCATAGATCATCTCTTACTGTTGTGCATGTTTTTGAATATCATTTTAAGAATGTGTTTATGGTATTGTTGCTCTATCATTTTAGATTTTCTACGATTTTTGATCCTCGATTGGTGCAGCAGGTCTATTCGCAACGACAATTGTCCTTCGTTAACAGAACGTGTCTTTCAATGTATGTGACTATACACTGTCTTAACTTCATCTTGGTCTTTATCAGAAACTCGAATCAATTGTTTGGAACTGTTATTTTTATGTTGTTATTTTCCGGTTAAGTGTTTTTTTCTTGGTCTTTAATAGTTAGTCATATCTCTTAAGTGGTGTCCAGAAATATTCCAGTTACGGAGATGACCCATTGTTTTTTGATAGATCGTATATTTAGTTTGGAATCTGGTATGAATTATCTGTATGGATCATTATGAATGGTTTGTATGGTTTTCGGGTTTACTTACCATATAATCGGTTTGATTGCTTGGTTTTTGGGTACATTAGTTTGACAATTTGTAGATAGTTTATCGTTCTCGATGGAAATTGAGAATCAATTTATGGTTTGTATAGTTTTTGGGTTTACTTATCACGTGATCGGTTTGATTGCTTGGTTTTGGATACATTGGTTTGGCGATTTGTAGATTGATTATCGTTCTCGATGGAAATTGAGAATCAATTTATGGTTTGTATGGTTTTCGGGTTTACTTACCACATAATCGGTTTGATTGCTTGGTTTGGATACATTGGTTTGACAATTTCTAGATTGTTTATCGTTCTCGATGGAAATTGAGAATCAATTTATGGTTTGTATGGTTTTCGGGTTTACTTACCACATGATCGGTTTGATTGTTTGGTTTTGGATACATTGGTTTGGCAATTTGTAGATTGTTTATCGTTCTCGGTGGAAATTGAGAATCAATTTATTACTTAGTTGGTTTTATTATCTGTTTTGGATGCGTTTTAGTAGGTAGACGTTTGAATCTAGAGTTAGTGTCAGAACGATTTAGTCTTTGTAATTTTAATATATTTTATAGTAAATAATAATTATTTGATTGTTTGACTATAGTGGACTAGATATCTTGGGTAACGTAATTATGCATAGAGAAGCCCGAACATCAGCTTTAGTAAAGGAGTACTCTGTGATTGGATGGTATTCGGGTTATGTGCAGTGGTGTGTTTTAAGAGTATAGTTGATTAGGATCGTTTTCATTTACGGTTTTATATTAACTTTGTACTCTTTTGTTATTCTACTGTCTTCTCTCGGTCTATCGTGTAGTGAGAATAAGATGTCTCCGTGTTCGATGGTCTCCGATCTTAGGCTTGGTCTCGGAGGTTGGCGTATATGTGTGATGGTTGTGATGCTTTTTATTGAGTCATCTGAAGATGGATATGAGCAGTTTACGTTGGTGCTTTCTGATGAGCGCGTAAGTTTTTAGAAAGTTTTTGACATGGATGCACGATATACGTTTGCTGTAGTTTTGATAATTTGGAGTTATATCACAAATGCATGATGTAGGTTCGCTGTTGTTTTGAGATCTATCTTTCTGTTATTGTTTGTTACTGGTCAGGGGTCAAAAATAGTAGCTATCGTACCGGGATTGCTTTGGGAGGCATTCAAGGACATGACTCATGAGGGGAAATGGTTCTATGTTGGAGATTTCATAGTTGAGAAGGATCGGAGATCGATCAAACTGACTCCACACAATTTGTGTATCTGTTTGCATCGCGGTAGTGTGATTGAGCGTACGAAGAAGAAGACGACGATGAGTATATATTCTTTCTCGACCTTTGCACATATTTTGGGTGGTTCAATACCCTATGGTTTGCGTGTAGGTATGTTCCAGTGGTTTTAGGTTATTTCGTTTTTGAAGATAATGTGGTTATCTGTCTCTCTTTTGTAACCGTTTGTGTTGCAGTTGACGTGTTTGGGGTTGTAGTCAAAGTTGGTAAGCTAATAGTGGATGAGACTGCGGATCCAGAACGTGATTTGGAGTCGACATATAGGTTGGAGTTTACACTCAGAGATTTAGAGTGAGTATTACGGTTAATCATTCTTGATGATTTTTATAGTTTAATTGTGAATGATCGTCTTGATTATATTCGTTGTTGGGGAGAGCGGCTTTAATTCTTTGTTTGTTTTGTAAATATGGCAAGTGGTCAGGACATCAGATGCGTCGCTTTGGGAAGGTACGCCGTTGAATTTGAAGTTGTGTGGCAGCATCAGCCCATAGGCCATAAGTCTATATGTGTGCTGCGTTTTTGGGTGGTTATGGACTGTGAGGGTATTTGAAGAAATTTGGTTTATGATTGGTGATACCTGCTCATTATTTTATATGTTAGTTTAGGCGTTTGCATCTATGGATAGATATTGGCTTACTTGTCTTTTGTGTATTTGTTGTGTAGATGTGTTATGGTTGACATCTGGTGCCAAGTTTTCTGAGCTTAATTTTGGTAATCCTATAGAAGAATTCGCCAATTTGCGCAACATGTAATTTGTTTAGAGTTTAAGTTTTCTATTTTTAATATGTTTCAATCCATCGATCTTTCAGTGTTGTGTTTGTTTGGATGAAAACAGGTTACGCGATGGTTCTGATCGTTACGATATGATCCAGGATGCTTACCTAGACTGTCCTTATCGACGGAGATATTAGATAATATTTCCTGATTGTCTGTGGATGTGGTTTACTCCTGGTCGTTTTTTTTGTTGTTTCGTATTTTGGTTATTTTGAAACTTATCGTGTTTAGAGTGACCCATATGACTTTGTCATTGAATGCTCGTATTTTCGTCTGGTTATATTGAATATATATGGAGTTTTTACTACGAGTTGTAAAAATTTATGCTTTGGTTTATTTGTTAATTTACTTCTATACGTGATTATGTATGGATTTTTTTACTATGAGTTGCAAAAATTTATGCTTTTATTTGTTAAATTACTTCTATACTGAAAGTTGGTTCTGTTGGGATTCTTGAAAATTGGCTTCTGCCTTTGGTAATGTAAGTATGTTATCAAATAAACTTAAAAATTTATGCTTTGGTTTATTTGTTAGTTTACTTCTATACTTGATTATGTATGGAGTTTTTTACTACAAGTTGCAAAAATTTATGCTTTCGTTTATTTGTTAAATTTCTTCTATACTTGAAAGTTGGCTCCGTTGGGATTCCTGAAAATTGACTTTTGTCTTTGGTAGTGTATGTATGTTATCATATAAATTTTTAAAAGTTACACGATTAATAAATTTGGCAATGGTATGGAGTTCTAGCTCTTTGTTCCATGTATATTCTATGTTATCATATAAATTTTTAAAAGTTACAAGATTAATAAATTTGGCAATGGTATGAAGTTCTAGCTCTTTATTCCATGTATATTCAATTATACAATTCATAAATTTTTCAGCCTTATAAGAATATAATTTTTGATTCCATGTATATATCGAAATTGTGTTATTTTGATTTAGTATGGTTTGATAGCTCCGAGAGTAACTCTATATATATATTTAATAGTTGTGACTGAAAAAATAAACATAAATACTCTTTACACAAGCATTTTCGAGTTTAAAATATTTAAAAAACCATAAAGTCATTTCCTTAACAATTTTTTAAGAATATTAACACGAATGTCTTATTCGTTTGTTTTTTGTTTAGAAAATATATCAAGATACCGTAAACGTGTCTACGTCATTATCCTCGCATGGTTATCAAAGATTGGAATAGCTATATTCTGTATTACTTGATAAATCCAGATCTATAGATATATCGACACTTGGGATAACTGTATTTTTAATGGTTTGATAACTCCTCAAGAAAAACTATATATAGATATTAGATTATAGTGTCTAAATAAAAACATGGATAATCTTTACACAAACATTTTCAAGATTTAAATTTTTAATAAATCATAAAGTCATTATCTGGACAATTTATAGAAAATATAATAACGAGTATTTTATTCGTTTGTTTTTTATTTAAAAAAAACAAGGTAGTATAAACGTGTCTACGTCGTTATCCTCACATGGTTATTGGAGATTGTAATAGTTAGACCATCTCCATCGTCTAAGACTCTTTAGGTATCTGTAAAAATATTATTTTATTATTTATTTATAATTTAATAAAAAATAATTATTAAATAATAATCTAACCAATAGAAATCTGACACCTATAAAATGGGTTTCTGAAGAGGATTTGTTGCGTTTGTTCCTACACATACGGTCTCCCTATTTCACCATCTCTCTCCTCTTTTTTTAATTTCTTTTTAATTTTTTATTAGTCTGATACTCATATCCATCCCATTGATGGAGATGCTCTTATATTCTGTACAGCTTGATTATTCCAGATCTATAAATATATCGACGATTGGAGTAGCTATATTTTGGATGGTTTGATAACTCCAAAAATATATTTGTGTATATACATTAAAAAATATAAGTATACCAAGGCTCGATAATTATATAATACCAAATACTTTATACTTATCAACGAGTATATATAAGCATGGGTTCTACGTTCGACAAACGCGATACGTTCATACACGAGAAAGCTATGACAGTTAATGGTGCTGTTAGTGATAGTC
>KE155642.1:141775-160833 GCA_000411075.1 Sisymbrium irio | reverse complement strand
AGCGCCGGGAGCGGCGCCGGTGGAGGAACGAAACGGTTGGGCGCAGGTTTGGGTCTCTCTCTCTCTCGCTCTCTCTCTCTCTCTATCGCTTCTCTCTCTTTCTCGTACGTGTCGTATCAGTTGTTAACATCACCGATTGGTATTATTTTGACTGTGACGTCTGTGACATGAGAGTTGTTTTTTCGGAGTACTCTAAAGATAATTCAAAGATAACCGTACTGTTTCATTGCAAAAAATGTGCTCGAGAAGTTTCCGATGTAACAGCTAGGTACGTCTACAGTTAGCAGCTATAGATAGTGGATATTTTTATTTAATATGGCATTTTATTATTTAAGAATAACCAAATCTTATTATTCTTAATAAAATACTTTCGTAGCAGGATTGAATTGGTGTTATTGGTAGAGGATGCGTATGGGTCTAAAGCAAAGTTCCTTTTGATGGATGAATACGCCACATTTCTCATCGATCATGACGCAGATGATGTTGTTCGAGCATTTTTGGAAGTACGATCAGAAACCTATTATTAGTTTATGCATATGAATCTTTAGAACTGAGATTCGTGATTCTTTAATTAATTCAAAAGCTAAATTCAGGATGGTGGAATTTTTTTACCCGGAGCTATAAATGGACTGGTAGGGAAGGAACTGCTGTTCAAGGTTGATATATCAATTGATAATTTGAGATCCAGAACTGCACCTTTCGTGGTTGATATCGTCACCTGCGATGATCTTATAATAGAAAAGTTTCGTTGGTTTACTGACTCCCAGGTAAAATATATTGTATTGAAATCATTAATTACGAGTTTTGACTATTCTGATCAAGTAATCGGATATGTGCAGGATGCCACTTTTAATTATGATGGATGTGAGTTGGAAAATTAGTTTGGAGTAGACATGAGTCGCATAGTATCGGAGTCGACATTATTAAAATATGTGTATTAGCCTTTGCCGAATTCAATTTTTCACCTATAAACAGTCTACCATTTGATGTTCTTCTTTTTTTGTCGTGACGTTTTTAAACCTTAGAATACTTGGTTTCGGTTTTTTCTTTGAACAAGTGTACCTGTCCATTTGCAATTATTTAAACAGTGCATGATCTGTTAAGGAGGTTTGGAAAGTGATGTTGTATATTTTAACAATTAAAAAAAAGAAGAGAATAAAAGATATAATAAAGCTTGAGAGTGTTGACTCTATATAGAACGAGAGATGTTTAGATACTCTTGAGTACATTTGTTTCAATTCATTCGTATTTGCTTAAGTAATACAACTATAAAATTTAGAAACGCAGATGTGTTAATGTTAGTGATGAATCTTTAATAAATGAATATTATGAGATAAGCATAATATTAAGATATATACGAAGGTCAGGTCATTAGCATTTAATTCTTTGTAATTACGGATGCTACATAGAGATATGACTATATCTTAGGTATTAATAATAGTTAATACTAAGAGTTGATAATAACGTATATCGGAGAAAATATTGTGCGCGATATTCCACTTTGAAAATAGTCTGATATATACGTCACTAGAATTCACATGCATACCGGTGTTTTAACTACGTCGATATGACGAACGCAGAGCGTGCAAAAAAGAAATCTAAACCTGTACGCATACCGGTTGGGAATAGAGGTAACTGTTGCTAATGTTATTCGAGTACTTGTCGTCATATATGAAAGTTCATTAATATAAGGTTATTGCTACTTGATTGTAACTTTAGTGTACATGAAAAAAAGAGATGAGTATGCTCCCGTCGAGAAATCTGTGTATCATCAGTATATAGATCTGGAAGGTTTGGGAAAGAACGGAACAATTAGATACGCTCAGAGAAGAAGGATGGCTATAATGAAATCACAACGCTTAGGATTACCACGTCCAGATGCAGGTAAACTTTGCCTATTCTCGATACGTGGTCTATGGCGCAATACTGGATTCACCAATTTCTAAATATTTGTTTCTATTACAGCACTACTTGTTCCACCGGATGAAATAGATGAATTTGTTTGTTTCTTGGCTTCTGATGGTGAGTCAGACCAGGACGACGAGGCTGTCATCCGACGTTTGCCTCTACCGAGAAGCTACATTCCAACTAGAGCAGCTCATCAACGCGGAATGAATCATCTTTACTCATAGGATTAACCAATGACAGTAAGTCCATGTTTTAAGGCTTTGCGTTTATGCTCAAGTTTCTAGAATGACATCTGACATAGTGATGACTAATAGATTATTACGATGATGGGGACCCTTCGTACGTCTGTGAATATTATGGGGCGTATATGTGGTATGGTGAGCGCATCGCCAAGCGATATACGCGTCAGAGACCTGTGTTTACTTTGTGCTGTCATAAAGGAAAAGTGGAGCTTCCGAGTCTCAAGGCACCTCCGAAAACGTTACTGGCTTTGCTTTATAATGATGATGAGCGTAGAAACCATTTCAGACAACGTATAAGAGCCTACAACATGATGTTTTCTTTTACTTCGTTGGGGGGGAAGGTGAATCATGCTATAAACAATGGTCTGGCGCCTTTCGTATTCCAGCTATATGGTGAAAATTTCCATTTGATAGGAGATTTATTACCTGATCCAGCTAAAACGCCATCATACATGCAGCTTTACATACATGACCCTGCTAATGAAGTCGCAAATCGGATTATGGCGTATACGTCAGTGTGTATGTCGTTACTTGCTTAGCTTTATAACATTTTCACCATTGAATCAACGGTCCATTTAACTGTTAGGTTTAGGTCTTATATAAGATGTTTTGGATCTACTTCTCTATCTATTATTTCAATTCTCTTTTCATCTTTCTTTTACTATAATAAAATATCTCGCTTGATCATCTTCTTCGTATATATTATGTTATTGTCTAATTCTTTGAATTTCTCTACGATAGAAGTGCCGGATCGACATCCCCTATAAGACCGGATGTTGTTGAGCTTCTCAAGAATATGTTGGATAATCACAACCCCCATGTAAAAGCATTTAGGACTGCCAGAGATCGACTAGAAACCGATGGATATAGGAGTAATGTACGTCTTATTCTAACGAGTGATAGAACGACCGATGGAAGAACACATAATCTTCCTACAGAAAAAGATGTTGCGGCTTTGGTACCTGGCGATTTTGCGGCTGCATGTGAAAAACGAGACATTGTTATAGAAAGTAAATCGGGGAGTTTACAGCGCATCAGTGAGTTGCATCCAGCATACATGCCTTTGCAGTATCCTCTGCTTTTTCCGTACGGTGAGGATGGTTACAGGCTGGGAATTGATATAGGATATGTAGAAAGCCGTGGGAAGAAGAGAAAAACTGTTACCATGCGCGGGGTTTTTGCTTATCGTGTACAGGAAAGACATTGCGAGTCTCCTATAATCACGATGTCTGGGAGGCTATTTCAGCAGTTTTTGGTTGACGCATACACAATGATCGAGTCTAACAGGCTTAGATTCATATTCTTTAATCAGAAAAGATTGCGTGCCGATTATTATGATAAGATTGTCGAGACAGCTGAGAAGGGTGACCGAGATCTTTCTGAGCAAGGCCAATGGATCTATATTCCTGCTTCATTCTCGGGAGGAAAGAGGTATATGATGCAGCATTACCTAGATGCAATGGCCGTTTGCAAGTACTACGGTTATCCTGACTTTTTCATCACGATTACTTGCAATCCAAAATGGCCTGAGATCACTCGATACTTAGAAAGGCATAAATTGAAGACTGAAGATCGACCTGATCTTTGCTGCAGGGTATTCAAGATGAAGCTAGATAATCTTGTGGATCATCTTACGAACGATGACGCTTTGGGGAAAGTTAATTCTGGTGAGCATGTATTTGATATTTATGCGCATTTGTATAGTTCAGTTTATGAACCTGATAAAATTTGTGTTTGACTTGGCAGCGATGTACACCATCGAGTTTCAGAAAAGAGGGCTACCACATGCCCATATGGTACTCTTTCTGCATCCCGATTCTAAACTGCCAACGGGTGATGATATAGACCGTTATATATCTGCTGAAATACCTGATAACGAGTTAGATCATGTCCTGTATGAAATCGTCGGAGATTTGATGGTTCATGGTCCGTGCGGTGAAGCTAACAAAAAAAACGTATGCATGCATAATGGACATTGTACGAAATTTTTTCCAAAGTCTTCTAACCCGTTGACCAAGATCGACGATGCTGGATTTCCTATCTACAGACGCCGAGACAATGATAGAGTTATAAATAAAAAGGGAATTAACCTTGACAATCGATACATTGTTCCTTACAATGCCGGCCTTTTGAAACGCTATCGTGCTCATATTAATGTAGAGTGGTGTAACCAGACGAGATCAATCAAGTATCTATTCAAGTATATTACCAAAGGACCAGATTATGTCAAGGCCTGTATAGTCACTGACGACAAAGAGAATACTGTAGATGATGAGGTGAAAGAGTATCTCAGCTGCAGGTACGTGTAAATGTTACTGGGCATATTATCGTTACTTAATGCTAAAAATTAACAATTGTAATTTTCCAATTTGTAAAGGTATATTTCCGCGTGTGAAGCAATATAGAGAATATTGGCTTTTCCTACACATTTTCGAACAACTGCAGTGGTAGTTCTTACGTTCCATCTCCCTAATCAGCAAATGGCTATCTTCAATGAGAATGATCCTGTTAATGACGTTACTACTCGTGATTCTGTTCTATGTTCGAAATTTCTTGCCTGGATGGAGGCGAACTCTAGATTTGAAGAAGGGAGAGAGTTAACGTATGCCGAGTTTCCTAAGCGTTTTGTCTGGGTGCAAAAGACAAAGGAGTGGAAGCTTCATAGCAAGGGGTTTGCAATTGGCAGACTTACTTATGTACCCCCGCAATATGTTCAGTCTTACCATCTCCGAATTTTGCTCAATATCATTAAAGGCCCGAGAAGTTTTGAAGAAATATGCACTGTTAACGGAGTTGTTTACGAGACGTACAAAGATGCATGTTACGCACTAGGGTTGCTTGATGACGATAAGGAGTACATTGACGCAATTAAGGAGGCCAGTTTTTGGGGCACTGGAAACTTTCTAAGGAGGTTATTTGCTATAATGCTGCTTTCTAATAGTATGTCTATGCCTGTTAGAGTCTGGGATGCGACGTGGGAAATTTTAACCGAAGATATCCTCTATAAACTGAAAAAGGAGAATAATAATGAAGGTAAATTGTTACTATGGAAATTGTTTATATTCTTTTCCTTTTCATTTGTCAGTACTATCTTGATGATCGTTATTAATTGTTTTGTAGCTGTTTACGTCTCCGAAGCTGACCTAAAACTTATGGGATTGGCGAAGATAGAGAAATATCTGCGTCGAAACGGCAATTCATTGTCTAATTTCGATGGGACGCCAAAGGCAGGAGAATTGGTTATGGATAAAAGTATTAATCATCTACTCCTGGATGAAATGTCTTATGATCGGAATGCCTTGAAGTTAGATCACGCAAAACTTCTATCAACCATCACCTCTGAACAGAGAAAGATCTATGAGGAAATTCTCGAATCGGTTGTTAAGCGAAAAGGAGGTATGTTTTTCGTATATGGTTTTGGAGGCACGGGAAAGACATTTCTGTGGAGAATATTGGGTTCCGCGATTCGATCAGAGGGTAAAATCGTTTTAAATGTAGCGTCCAGTGGTATAGCGGCTCTTCTTTTACAGGGAGGACGAACAGCCCATTCTAGGTTCGGTATTCCTATAGCTGTTACAGAGTTTACCACGTGTTCGATAAGTGCTGGGTCCCATCAGGTTGAACTAATTAGGAAAGCCGAGCTTATTATATGGGACGAAGCACCAATGATGAGTAAGTTGTGTTTTGAGACTTTGGACAGAAGTATGAGAGATATTCTCAAATGTGATGACGTTTTTGGCGGCAAGGTAATTGTTTTTGGAGGTGATTTTAGGCAGATCTTACCGGTCATAGTTGGTGCAAACCGATCAGAAACTGTGATATCGACTCTGAATTCATCTTATTTATGGAAGAGTTGCAAGGTCAGAGAACTACAAACGAACATGCGTCTGGTTGGAGGAGATGTGGATGGATTGAAAGAGTTTTCGGATTGGATACTGGATGTAGGCAATGGGAAGATTAACGAGCCTAATGATGGGGAGGTGGAGATTGATATTCCTCAAGATTTATTGGTCATGGAATGTGGAGATCCTATGCGGCAAATTGTCAGTGAAGTGTACGGTGATTCTTATGGTACAGAACGTGATCCCAAATTCTTTCAACAACGAGCTATACTGAGTCCACGTAACAGTGACGTTGATGTCATTAACGAGTATATGCTATCTCAGGTTTCAGGTAATATTTTTTTAGATAGTAGTATCTTAAATATTTTTTGGTGTTGAGATCTATTCGTAGAATTGATTTTATATGGATTGCGATTTATACATTGTCAGGTGTCGAGTGTTCCTATCTCAGCTCGGACAGTATTGATACGTCTGATACTAGCAAGATAGACGATATCGTATATACTCAAGAGTATTTAAATAGCATCAAGATATCTGGACTGCCTAACCATGAATTAAAACTAAAGATCGGTGCTCCCATAATGTTGCTTAGGAATATAGATCCGAAAGGTGGTCTGTGTAACGGTACAAGGTTGCTTGTGACGCAGTTGGCAAGTCATGTGTTAGAAGCTAAGATGATAACAGGCGAGAAAGTTGGTTCAAAGGTTTTATTGCCAAGGATGTTTGTGACACCACCGGAGGCCCGATTTCCATTTCGTATGAGGCGCAGACAGTTTCCAGTTGCACTTGCCTTCGCCATGACAATTAATAAAAGTCAAGGTCAGACATTGCAAAACGTGGGATTGTTTCTACCGAAGTCTGTCTTCTCACATGGTCAACTCTATGTTGCCGTATCTAGAGTTACTTCAAGAAAAGGATTGGAGATCTTAATAAATGACGAGAAGGGTAGACCTAAGAAGACTACAACGAATGTAGTCTATAAAGAAGTGTTCCAAAACATATATTCTTAGTTTCGCTTTGGTTTTACGAATAGAAATCATATGTAATCGTATTTTTTTGGCTCTGAGTTTTTGAATTATGTTATATTTTATAATTTTTAGAATTATATACGATTTTATTTTATAATTTATAGAAATCATAAACCATTTTTTAAAATTTGTATTTTTAAAAATTATAGAAATTATATACGATCTTATTTTATAATTTATAGAAATCATAGACGATTTTTTTGAATTTATATCTATATATTTCATATAAGATAACTTGGTATTTTTACCGGATAAATAGTAATGCATGCAATATACGAGATATATGCTTTCATAAGATTAGATTTGTTTTTTTAGAGATAATATTTTATTCTTATACGATATACAATTAGTTGATGTATTCACTTCGATGGATTTTATCTAAAATTTTAAAAAATAAGAAAAGCAGAAAAATACTTGGTATATCTCTTCGTTAACCTTATGCCTATATTGTTTATATATAGCCGTGGTCGATCTTATTTTCGTAGTGGTTATATCGACGGGTATAATAGATAGAGCTTACATTTTCTTGTATTTTTCTTATTGTCCTCCTGTAAGTTTTATATATTTGATTTTATAGGTAATAACTTGGTGCATTTGCTAGTGGATTGTGTGATGGAGCTGATTGAGGTTACGGAGTTGCGACCTACGTCTCCCAATTGTAGAATCTGTGTCCAGATGGTTCGAAGTTTCGTGATCGATTGCCAACATGGGAATATGTTGTGTTTAGTTCTGGTTGATTTCAAGGTTTGTTTGACTGTTGTTCAGTATATTGACATAGATAGAAGATGTAAATAGGATATTTAAAATAAAAAAATATCTGTTGCAGGGTGATAGGATACATGTTGTGATAGACGATGAGTTTAAAAGACTTTTGCCGAGAAAATTGAGTGCGGATTGTTGGATGATTATCGAAAAGTTTGATGTTGTACCTGTGACGGATCTACTGAGGATAACACTGCATGATTTTTAGATTTTATTCCGAAAGGATACTTATGTGAGAAAACTTTCGTTTGTTTGTTCGGAAAGACTACCACCCTATGTTGATTTTGAAGCTATACATACTGGATTTCGTGATCCTGCGTTTACAGTTGGTAAGTTTGTCCGTGTATCTTTCACTTTGATATGTATTATTATGTCTAGATAACCTGTAGGGTGTTTGACAGATTTGATAGGTCAAGTGGTTAGTGTTGGAACTTTTGCGAATGATCGTCCCTTTCCTCCTAGGGATTGGGGCAGTGTCTATCTCAAGTTTTCTGATTTAAGGTTGGTTTGATTTTCCAATTTTCATGTCTAGGAAATACAACCATTGCCAAAAAAATCGAGTATATGCATAGAATTATAAAGATATATCTGTAGTTTAAAATGGTTTTTGTTGTGACAGGGGTCTGCATCTTAATGTACTCTTGAGGCGAGATTTTTCCGATGGCTTCATGCGTGATTTGGAATTTTGTTCAGAGAAAATCACGATTTGCGTATTGCGTTTTGCACGTATTGTTAAATTTGGTGGTGTTTGGATGGCTACTACCGCTCACAATTACAGTGAGCTGTTGCTGGATCCTCCTTTGGCGGAAGTGGAGCGTCTACGTTTGGAGATTATCAGCAAAAAATATGGGCACTGATTGTACTGTTTTAGTTTTTTTATTTTTTAGATTTTAAAGAAATATTTTGTTTTGGTAACATCGTTTTATTTTCATATCCGTAAGAGTCCCTTTGTGATCTCATTGCTTACCCAATTATGGGTATGTGTCTGATTGACAAATACCTAAAAATATATAAAACCTTCCCTCTTGGTATCTGTTCATTTCGTTGTGTGTGTGTTGTATACCGTGTGTCAAACGTATACAAACAAACGTTCATGAAAATCACTATCAGTAAATACGTATAACATGTCGACGTGATTATGATTATCAATTTTTTTATGGATCGTGTTCCTTAAGTTTCTTTTTTTTTACATCTATAATTGGTTTATATGAATATTGGTTTGGCATTAAAAAAAATTAGATAGGTAAACAGTACTTTGATAGATTAACTTTATCTGCCTTTTTACGGGATCAATTCAATTGTTTTTAAGGAATGAAATCGTAAAAATTAGTTATAATAAACTGTTATTGGGTTGGCCTAATATAAATATCCGTGATAAACACTGACTTTAGTTATTTATATAAAAAGAATAGTGATATCCTAAAGATTTTATGGAGTCTAAAGAATATATTATCTATTAGAGCATCCTCAATGGGAAATACGCTAATGGAATTCTTATCTCATTTTTAATCAATAAATTTAAGTTAAGACTTTCTGTTACACAAAAATTATTTTCACTCCTCCAATGGTACAAACGTACGAGGGGTTCTTCAGAAATTTTTTTTATAAGTTTTAGAATAGCATAAAGAGAGATGCCACCGATCCTCCTCCCACAGCTCCGGTGATGATCACAGGTTTCTTGGACTCGAGCAAAGAGTCCAACTGCAAAACCACAAAAATACCATTAAGATACACTAAAACTGTAAAAGTTGTGTGAACTATATAGAGAAAACACACACTAGGCATATGTTTGTTTAAGCATGGACTTTAACTTTCAACAAGATTCTGAATTTCTCATCACAAAACTACTGCCTTGAATAAAAAACAAAACAATTCTAAACGCAATTCTGAAGAGAGTGTCAAGAAGCTATTGAGTGAAATCAAAACATGTAACGCAGATATATTTAAGCAGACGTAGTGAACTTTCAAGATTTTAAGTTTGTCTTCACCTATATATTGTTTCATAAAGTCATGGACTTGAAACCAGACAATTCTAAACGAAACAATCTAAAGAGAGTATCAAAGGATGTTGAGTGGAATCAAATTACCTCTGATCTGAGTTTTGAAAGTTTTTCTTTAGCAGAGGCAAAAAGCTCAAAGGTAGGCGTATGCAAAGAGAAGGAAGGAGTCTTCTTGGAGCATAGGAAGTGAAGCGGAGTTTAATACAAGCTTCGCTTAGTGTACTCTCTATACCCATGACAGGGAATATAGTCAATGTCCACATACAAG
This sequence comes from Sisymbrium irio, assembly GCA_000411075.1. Classification (NCBI taxonomy): domain Eukaryota; kingdom Viridiplantae; phylum Streptophyta; class Magnoliopsida; order Brassicales; family Brassicaceae; genus Sisymbrium; species Sisymbrium irio. The sequence continues at coordinate 150,783 of KE155642.1, read as the reverse complement.
ATATTCAAGAAATTAGAAGAACGAGTAAGAAGTTGATCAACTACTAAACGAAAATTTTAAGAGAGACATCGTAAGACTTACAGTTAAGAGAAAGAATCCATGGCATGAGATAAGACAACATGTGGATGAAAAGAGTTTGAAAGGGAGGAATTATTGAAAGCAGACCATGATCGATGAGTCTCTTTGAAAACATCGGTAAATGGTTACCGAGAATCATAAAAAGTATACAGAGCCATCATCATGAACCTGCAAAACAAAGCAAACATCACATACAACTTAAATGGATAAGTTGAGATTCTTACGAGACAGGACAATTATTATAAGGAAAAAGGCATTAAAATGAGTAACTCACCTCAATATCCCAGACGTAGTTGTATCTGGATTCACGGTGAAAACACAAATACTCCAGCGAAAAAAATCCAAAAAGAACCATATTCTGCTAAAAAATTAAGGACATAATTGAATGAAACTTAAACTTAACTTCTCTAATCAAAGAAATTCCTAATCTAAGCATCCTTTCGAACCTAAATCATACAGAAAGAACCCAATTCTACTCAACAATTAAAAAACTTTTTGTTCTTCATCAATATCTCAGGTATCTATACTCAGACTTCAATTATAAATTTAATCAAAGCAAAATTATAGAATCAATAAACAACATGCAGAGAAACACAAACACATCAAGAGCAAAATTTTCTTTCGAGAAATCGGCGAGATGCGTCGAACGAGATTGCAGAAGAAAACAACAAAATTTTCTTTAAAAATCTTCAACCTATAAATGTTTTACACGTGGCCATGAAATACGGTCTCTTAAATCTCTTGAATAAGCGACGTCTTCTACTTAATTACATAATTTTTATTTATTTTAATTAAACGTAATAGTAAAAGACGATGTCAAGAGACCGCGTCGAGGATGCTCTTAGTGATTAAAAATAGCATCTTTATCGCTTAATCTTATCCATAGTTGCGGTTAGGTTTATTTAAAACGGATTTTAGGTATTTGCTCTATTCATCTAATTGACGTTCGTCATATAAAATAATGCGATAATATTTTTGGGCTGAATTTTGTGTTGATTCTTGTCGATGTGTTTGTAGGTTCTGGTTCCTGGGACGGTATGAATACTGAATACATTCCGTATAGTCTACCAATTATCGGTTTCGATGCGGTTTCTGGTTACAGTGATTGTGGATTAGGAACGTGTGATGCCTTTGGTGCTTGGATGCTTTATAATGGTGGATCAAACGACTGTAGGGATTTGTTATATACCGAGTTTGGTTCTAAATTTCAGTGGGATGCTGAGACAATGGCATGGATTCCCCGTCGTACATGTGACGTTACATGTATCTTGCGTACCGTATCACCTGAAGTGGGCGAGTTTTACTATCTCAGGATTCTATTGCATGTCGTCAAAGGTCCTACGTGTTATCGCGATATCTTGACGGTTGATGGTGTTGTTTATTCTACTTTTAAGGAATCGTGTTATATACGGGGTTGTTAAGCTCTGATAGAGAGTGCATTGATGCAATTCGATCTGCTAGTTTGTGAGGTACTCCTTTTTCTCTTCGCGAGTTATTTGCGATAATGTTAATTAGCGGTGTCATGGAAGATCCTTTACTCGTGTTAGATACAACCCATTCATTATTCGCAGCCGATATCTAGGAGATATAATAATATTATATTATTATTTTTTATCATTAAAATTAGGTTATATAATATTTTCTATTATTCAGAATTTTTTACTTATTTTTAAAAAATAATAATAAGAATATGCAATATATATTCATTTATTATTTTATTACTCAAAAAAATATTTAGTTGGAATAATATATTCATACTTATGTGTGGTGTTTTTTATTTTATTAATAATATTCTTAACATTTATTTATGTCAATAGTTATTTATAATTTACGCATTCTCTTTTTAGAACGATTTCGTATTTGATTTTTTAATATATTTAAAAATATTTTTAAATGATTTAAATTTAACCACCTAGTTAAAATTAAAAACATTAAACGTAAAAATAAAAAATGAAAATACGTATTACGTAAGTTTAATATTTCATATAAGATAATTTACATACATAAAACACATTGATTTTAACCCGAAGGAACTGTTCGAGATGAGGAAAATTTTTAACCATTGGTATAGATATATATTTTGGTTTGATTTGGGTAGATTTGGATTCAATTGGTTCGGGTTTTTTTCAAACCCTAGAACTCAGACTTGATATGAATTGTGAATTATGCGTGAGGAATTGTAATCAAATCTCGAAAATTAGCTTAAATGATTTAAACATTTTTGGTATTATTGATTGATAACACTAAACTAAAAAATAAGAAAAAGGTAGAAACTCTGACAAGTGACAAAAGTTTGGGGTGAGAAAGTGAAGCAAAACATAGTTAGGGGCTATAGAAACTGTTGAATAGAAGAAAGATACGAACGTAACCCGATCCTAAACCGAACCTTATAAAAACCAAAAATGAAACATCAAAGAAAAATGCTACTAACGGAGCTATCATCATGGACACGCCAAATGGTCTCACCAAGAAGATTAGCCACCGATAAAATCGTTAGCTGTGGGAAGTAATTCTTCTCCGCTACCGGTAAAGTATTCGTCACTATCACTTCTTGCAGCAAACCGCTCGATAACCGCTCTATCGCAGGAGGACTGTTGTGACATTCAATTCATTCAAGAAAAAGAAACTCTCATCAGATGTTTGTTTACATATTAAAAGATACAAAACAAAAATAAATGGTGAAGTTCGAGCTTAATGAGTTCACCTGAAAACCGCGTGCGTGCAGCAAGCGTAAACCTCACGAGCACCCTCCTCATGTAGAAGAGCTGCTCCTTTCACAATGGTTCCTGCAAACAAACAAACAAAAAGTGGTTCTTAGTAATGTTGCTTAAGTCTGTAAATTGAAAATGTGATTTCACGCGGTTTTTAACTAACCAGCGGTATCGATCATGTCATCCACCATTACTGCCACTTTGCCTTTAACATCACCGATTAGGTTCATGACCTGCGTGAAGGCAAGACAAGATTTTACCTCAGTAACATTGTGAGTATTCATAAAAGAAACATTTTTTTTTTTACCTCAGCAACATTGTGGCCATGACGTCTTTTATCGACAATGGCGAGTGGCGCATCAGATAGTTTCTTAGCAAATGCACGTGCCCTGGCTACTCCACCAACATCAGGAGAAACCACTACCAAATCCTCTGAAGAAATCGACTTGCTAGCAAGATAATCAAGTATCACAGGCTGAAACATAACCACAGAACTTGAGTAAAGATTCTAAAGATCATTAAAAAAGGATACGGAAATATCTCAAGAACGTTGGAAATTCACAGTACCTGACAATAGACATGATCAACCGGTATGTCAAAGTAACCCATGGACTGTCCTGAATGAAGATCACATGCAAGAACACGATCCGCACCAGCTTCGGTTATAAGGTTTGCAACCAGTTTGGCAGCAATGGATTCACGCCCTTGCGTCTAGAACAGTAATTTACATAAGATTAAACTGCTTGAAAACCTCATAAAGAGTATGAATGAGAATCTAAACGCAAATAGAGACCTCACCTTTCTATCAGCTCTTGCGTAACCAAAATACGGAATCACAGCTGTTACTTTCTTAGCCGATGCTCTTCTACAAGCATCAACCATGATCAATAGCTCCATGAGATTCTCATTCGTTGGAGTGCAAGTAGGCTGAACCAAAAACACATCACAGCCTCTAACACTCTCTTTCAGCTGAACGTATATCTCTCCATCAGCAAACCTCTTGATGCTAATCTTCCCAAGCTCCAAACCCATATACCAAGCAATTTCCTTCAGAAAATACCCACAGAGAGTTAGCAAAGTATACAACTTTATTAAAAGACTTAAAACAAAAGCTCTTGAGGATAAACAACCTGAGAGAGCGCTGGATTTGCAGTACCAGAGAACAACTTGAGCTTCGTATTGGCTCTACTAACCGATTTCTCCAACCGGGAAGAGTCAAAGTACTTTGGAAGTGTCGTCTCATTAATAATTGGAACACGAGCGTTCCCGTTTCCAACATTCAGTGCTCTAGGCAAATTGCATTTCTGACCAAACCCAAAAATAAAGACAATGACTTCTGTAATAAAACGACACAAACCACCACAAACAAAAACATTCATATAGCTTCCAATTTTCATGTAAACATTAAACGAATTCTCACCAAAGAGACCCATAAACGCTACATTCAATCCATAAACTCTCACAGATCAAAAAGCATAGATTAAAGATCAAAGCTTTATATGAATTTTCAATATCAAAACTACTCATAACATCCAAAACAATATACGTTAACGTAATGTGACATGCTCACCGCGGAAGCAGAAACGCAGATGCGGGAAGGAGAGTCAGAGGTGGTGAAGGAAAGAGAGGAGCGAGAGAAGAGAGAAGAAGACGACGACGCGGCAAGGTACGAAGGAATCTTAACGCCGGGAGGAGAAGTCAGAGCCAAGGACGCCATAAGTTAAAAAAGCTTATCAACGTCTCAACCAGCACCTGAGGTTAAATAGATATAAGTAAACGTCGGAGAGAGGAGTCTCTGAGTCACAGGAAGTATCAGATTCTCGCCGTGGAGATTTTCCGAGAATCCGAATTTTCGAATGTGGACTCTCTTCTGTCTCTCTTTTTGTTAAAAATCTCAGGCGGTGCGGCGAAACTTTTTAATTTTTCTCACTTTCTCGAGATTACAAAACACAAATAAAATATATTCGTAGCGAAACCGTGTCGTTTTGATGGAGGCTTACTCAGCTTACGTGTCATGTAGGGACTTAAAAATCGTTAAAAGGAGTCAAAAGACAAATTATCTTGATTTTTTCAAGAATGACCCATTGAGTCTTATTTATTTGTGGAGATAAACACTATTAATAAAAAAAATCCAATCGAATTACGTATTGTGATCTAATTAATTGATTCTGTTATATGATATTAATAAAATTGGCTAGCCGGCCGAGTTTTTAGATATAACTTATATCTAATGATTGACAAGAAAAATTAATAATTTTATTGACTAAATGCTAGTATTAAACATTGACCACTTTCATATATATCTCTTGAAAAATATTGTACCAAATATAGCGGAATTAAATTAAATATAATCAAAAAATTCATACACGTTGCAAATTTGATCTGATCAAAAGATTCTATAATATCTGACAAACTTGGAAATTTTGTTATTTTTTTTATTAAATTTTCTCAAGATGCTACAAAACATCAAATGTCTTTATAAGCAGTACAACTAAAATCCATCAATCCATCAAATGGTGACATGTATAGCTTATAAAATTTACCACTTTTAGATTCGAAATATGTTAGGAAATGATACAACCCTTGATGTAGAAGTTCCTTTTTTTTTACATGGATATAGATGTTAATTTATTTTGAGAAAAATAAAATCTTGATTTTTATAATTGTACGGCTATTTCAAATATAACCTACAGCTGAGTCATGAGTGTGCAGAGCAGCCCTGTCCAAGAGAACTTGTCGATTTGCGAGAAGAATCCAAACGCAAATTCTAAATAATCTCATTCTTGTCTGATTCTTTAATGCCACTTGTTTCTAAGCAGTTTTCATGCAACTTTAGGATTCACCGAAAGCCATCATTAATAATAATGAACCGAAAATTCATGAAAAGAAAAAAAAAAACTTTAGGAGAGAGTGAGTGAGGGAAAAAAGAAGACCATTCGTTTTTGGGGTGAGTGAGAGAAAAAAAGAAGACCATTCGTTGTTGGATTCTTTTGGCCCGCCATACAAGTAGATTGGGTCACATCATTAAACTTGGCCATTGTAAACATGGAAAAGTGCACTTCTTTAAAAGAACAAGTCAATACATCAAAAAGTGAAGACGTGATTCTTCTTCTAAATCATAAACGTTTCAACTTACAAAAGACTTGTTCTAAAACACTACGAAACATGATAGAGATTCCCGAAAGGCTTGTTTTGACACGTCAAGAACGCCAAATTGGGAATATTTGCACTCATAAAAGTAAAATTTGATTATGAGAGACTGTATGTAACTCATGAAGAAGTTTACGGAGTTGAACATATGTACTTATCTTGGAGATCACTAGATGTCATCTTGTCTGAAATGCTCATCTCGGCTCCAGAGATTGATTGGTGTCCTATCGAGGAAAGCGAAGACAAACAACACAACCGATATGATAATCTCAATCGCTTGCTAGAAAAGAAAAAGAAGTAACAAAATGAAGAAACCCATCATTACTAAACAAGAGATTGAGTTTATATACCACAGGGGATATGTTAGATTGTCGAAGAGCACGAAGTTGCGTGCTTTCCATGTTCTCAAGTAATTGGGTTACCGTGTTTAAATGAACTCCGCTGTGTTGAGAAATGAAAACTTGGATTAGAACAAAAGAGCTGCAAGTTATTAAAGGGAGCAATCTCTTATCACAATTGTCAGTCATCGGTTTTGAAATTGGATTCTCCAATCCAAAAATTTGCAGCTAAAAAGAGATCAAACCTGTTCAAACCGCTTTCTATATGGGCATCCAGAGTTGAAATCACTTGAGGAAGCTGCGACAACGCCTTCAAAAAATAAAAAGGTTTTAATACATAAGTAACCAGTCATCATCAGTAATGTTCACATGCTGCACCAGAACATACATACTTGTCCAGTTGCCTTAGTTAAAGAAGCTTTGGCCAAGAGATTCTTTGGGAGCTTTGCCAATTGGGCCTGCATAAGAGCAAATATTCAAAACTGAAGCAGATGAAAGTGAATGCCCTTCAACTTGCTAGATAGCTTCTTTACTCACACAGTGATTCACACTATCAAATTAGCATGATCCAAGTAGGGAATAGTTGTAGAACAGTTAACATAGTCTGTGTTTTTAGTATGTATTCCACTTAAACTTGTGTCGATGTCTGAAATTATTTCACTAAAACCCCTCCAGAACCAAATTGTAGTAAAATCAGACCAAAGAAATAGAACAAATCAAAGTAACCCAAAAACAAACTTAACATAGCCAAAACCACTCTGAGATCAAATTTCACATTAAAGAATGTAGATTTGGCTCAAAGGTTCGTTCAATCGAAACGATCTACAACGGTTCTATGCAAGCACGTGTTGATTCAAGAGTCTTGCACCTGAGAAGAAGACGATTGACGCATCAGATGGAGAAGGTTAGCAGTAGAATTAACTGCTTGTGCGATTTGATCAGCGACGACTGCTTTCGCCGTTCGATCACCTCCGCCGATTCCTCTTGTATTTCCCGATGCCGTCGCCATATCTCTGCTTTCGCTCGTTCTATCGAACTTTAAACAAATGGGAAAATATAGGTGTCAACTTGTAAATAAATAAAGTATTTCAGTATTGCTAATGTTTCGCCTCTACTTTTGCTTAATATCATATGTTTCCCAATATTTATTTCTGATCAAACTCATACCCGGAACTGGATTGCTACATTTGGTACATGAAAACCAAAGTTTTCTATCAAAACATATCTGGTTTGTATTCAAGTATATGGGAAGAATGAGAATTTTGAGTACAGACTACAATCTTCAACATCTTCTATGTGTATAACCTATGGTATCAAAAAGAATTACAATATTAATTAACCAATAGATGATATATTAGCCAAGTCAGTTCACATTCTTTGGCTCGCTCTATCATCCTACTGAGTAAGTTCCCCTAACGCAATACAGGTTTCTATTTGGTAAAGTTCTCTTGTGATCTTCAAATTGACATTCTCCAGAAATCTCAATATGTATCTTAAACTCTTCTTTTTCTTCTTCTGCTTCTTGTTGCTCGTTTTCGGTCTTGACAACAATAGAATGTCCTGTAGAATGTGACCTCCAGAACCGCAGGTTCGATTCTCTCATTCGTCTTTCATAGCTTTCGATTTCGTCTGTTTGATCTAAACTACCGATAGTGGTAGTCGTCTGATGCTCCTCGTGGACGATGATTGTCAATGTGTCGCGGGGCAAAGGCTCGTCATGGCTTTCAGATCTGACCATGTCGATCTCAGGAACAGCGGACGGCTTTTCGTGCGAGGTCTGGTCTACATCAAGTTCACGTCGACATACCGGGCAAGTCTTGTGTGACTCAAACCATAGATCAATGCAGATTGTGTGAAAGAAGTGGTTACAAGTAGAAATGAGCCTCATGGTATCATCATCCATAAAGTCTGTTAAACAAATGGAGCATTGGTCCATCCCACGATCTTTCACCGAATAAGGAAACTCGGGGAAGGATTGAATAATCTTGGCGTCGAGACCGATGTTTTCAGGTGGAATAGAGGGTTGGATTAGGTTACTGGGACGGTTTCGGAGTCGATAGCTGTCATAGACGGTTAAAAGATTTTTGAGAAAAGATCCACAGAAGAAGAAAGAGAAGAAACCGGTGAGAATGATGAAGAGAAGACCACCGGTCAAAACAATGGTGACCGGCGTCGAAACAAGGGTGTGGACTGGTTTGAAATTGTTTGTTTCAGTCGTGGATGTGGACATTTTGAAGACCGTGGAGTAAGAACGGTCGGAATAGAAAATACTGTGACTGGTTTCATAGGTTGCTTGAGGAATAAGAAAAGGGTTTGGCCTTAGGTTGCGTGTGAGAAGGGTAATGTCAGTGGGGAAGAGAGAAATGGGGAGAAAGGTAAGGTCTGTGTAGGAAGCTTTTGAGCGAGTCTTTAGTGAGAAAAGGTAGGTTTTATTTACGGCCAATTAAACAAAAGTTTAATTTACAACTTTAACGACTTCAAATAAATTTTATATAATAAAAACACAACCTAAGAAACTGTTGATTGTTTAAAATAGTCCTGCGTATTATAATATATTAAAAATTTTAAACTTATTAATTTGTAAGATTAGTAAATTGTAAAGAATATACGTTCAAATGTTTATTTTTTGCAGAAATATAGTACTCTTGATTATATACTACTAGGTGATATGTCCACGCAAGGCGCGGACAGAATATATTAAAAAATTAAAGTATAGAAAACTAAAACATAA
>KE155642.1:116266-132249 GCA_000411075.1 Sisymbrium irio | reverse complement strand
AATGGTGATAATATTATATCTTTTTATATTTTTCTGAATTATGGATATATATTTTATTGCACTTTACTTTTTATTTACCTCTTTTATGATATCCAAGTTTTTTTCTTAATTTTTTTAAAAATTCTTTTTTTAAATTGTGGGACCTACTATTGATTTTAATTTTATTTAAAAATTTATAATTATATTAACACACTAATCTAACCCATTAAAATCTAAAAATAATTTTTTTAAAGTATGGGTATTATAGATATTTGCCACCTTAACTTTTAATGAGAAGTTTTCATTCGAAAAAATCAATTCGTAAATAATAGTACAAATTTATGATCCATGTTTTAAAACTAATGGATAAACACAAATATTTACTCTGATAAACGTTCCAAATCAAATTAAAAAAAAATCCAACGCCAGAAAATCTTCATTTATTAAGCTTTTTATTATTAACAATGATTAAAACTAATTTTTTTATTAAAGGTAATATACATTAATCACCTCAATTTTTAATGAAAGGGCTTCATTCCAAAACTTATTTAATAATTGGATGGTGATAATATTATATCTTTTTATATTTTTTTTCTGAATTATGGATATAGTTTTTATTGCACTTTACTTTTTATTTACCTTTTTATGATATCCATATTTTTTTCTTAATTTTTTTAAAAACTCGTTTTTTACATTGTGGGACCTACTATTGATTTTAAATTTATTTAAAATTAATTATTATATTAACACACTAATCTAACGCATTAAAATCTAAAAATAAATTTTTTTAAGTTTTCATTCGAAAAAATTACTTCGCAAATAATAGTATGATAACGACTAAATCTTATATCAATATCAATCACAAACGGTTTTTTAGAATATTCACATTTTGATTTTCTTGTAATATCCGACTTTTTTTCTTTTAATTTTTGTTTCACATTTAATAAATTATGGGCCTATAAATCGGGTTGATGTACAACTTTAACGCTAATAATATATATTAATCATAAGCTCATTAATCCGGGTTTTATGAAAAAAAAAATGTTAATCTTAATTTTTAAAATTTAAAAATAATTTTTTTAAGTAGGGGTAAGTATAGATATTCGTCTCCTCAACTTTCAATGAGAAGCTTCCATTCGAAAAAATCACTTCTCAATTAACCATATTTCAACAAATAGAAAAATAAATAGGAGAATCATATTAATAAATTTTGAATTGAAATTCTAAAAGGACACTTGTTTTGAAACAAAAATTTTACTCTAAAACGACATTTATTCTAATACGGAGAGAGTATAATTTAGTGGGTTTGAATGAATTTTAGTAAAAATTCAAAGTTATAACTGAATTAAATTTTAGTAATCGAATGGTGATATTATTATATTTTTTTATTTTATTTTATATAAACTATGGATATACATTTTATTGCACTTTATCTTTTTATTTATAGTATTCACGTTTTTCTTTTGTAATTTTTTTTTTAAATTCGTTTTTTTAATCGTGACCCACAACCGGGTTTAATAATATTTTAAAATTAATTATTATATTAATACACTAAAATTTAAAAGTAAACTTTTTAATTCAGTAATTAACTTTTTAAAACTAACTCACTAATTTAAAAGATTAAAAGTCTAAAATAAGCTTTTAAGTAGGGGCAAAATAGATATCACCCACCTTAACTTTTAATGAGAGAATTCCATTCGAAAAAATTAGTTCGCTTTTAATAATATGATGCATTCTACTTATGTTGATATCCAAGTGTTTTATCCGATTGTGTACAGTTTACTAAGAATTTAAGACCAAGAGAGATCTAATGTGATACACAATATGCATAACAGGGAGCTGATAAAGAATTAATATATAATCATGTTTTTCAGTGTTAAGTAGAGTTAAGAATCATTTTGATATATTACGGTAAATAACTTAGATTGTTATACAATAATTTATTAGATAAAATAAAATTTTGATAAAATAGAAAAAAGGTATTTCATAATTTTACACAAAGAGAGTTACGAGAAGTATAATGGAATGGCTGGACCAACTAACTCATGATTGTTTTTAGATAGTAGCCCAGAGCCATAATTATTTGAACAAAATATATATAATTATAATATAATTTGAATGAAAAGACAATTAAAAATTTATAATAATCTTAAGACTTTATATTCCAATCTTATCTTGTATGCTTTTCAAGTATAAATAATGTTAATGAATAATAATATTGGTTAAGCTATTTTAATTAGAATATTTACTTAAATTTATAAGTCTAGTTTATAAGTTTTGTAGGTTATTTGCTGAAACCTTATTATTATTATTATTATTATCAATTCTTACTATTTCAAAGTGGTTGAAAAAAAAATATTGTTATTTATTATTTGATCATATAATATGTGAAAATATTTAGGTTTATTTGAAATTGTTCCACGAATGTTTGTATAGTTATTATTTATCATTTTTTTAAATTGTATACCGGTTACTTTGTAAATTATTTTAATGATATAGTTTATATCTATTTTCTTAATAAATTAAAAAGTCAAAAAAACATTCCACCAAATTAGCAACAAAACTAACCATCATAAGTCTCCGTTGAAAACAAACCATTTAAATATCAAAATTGATATTATTAGTTCTCATTACATTTGCTATTAATCAAAACCAATAACCATGGCTGAGATGACTAATTTAATCCCTTTTTGTAACTTTATTTAGAATTTTATTCATCACTCAAAAGGTGTCCAGCATGCCGTAAGCTTCTTGGAGTCAAAAAGAACATAAATGAGAAAAGGTATCCGTAACAATATGGGATACATACTAAATTTACAACAAAATTTATGCAAATGATATAATAAAAATTAGATATGTTTCCCTGATTTTTTTAAAGTTCTCATTTTTTTAGTATCACAAACTTAACTCAAGTATTTATTCTCTTATATATTTAAAATTATATCTTAGATCATTATTTGTTATGGGTTTTTAAATAAATAATTATAATTTTTATTGGAAACAAAATCTGATAAATAATTTTTATTGGAAACCAAAAACGGATGTGACTAACACTTCCCTCATCAAAATTCAAGATTTTAAAAATGTGTAAATAGTTACAAAGATGGAGATTATATATAATAAAATGGTTATAGATTTAATTTTGATGAATGGAGACATGGATAAGAATAAAGTGATGAGAGAGTGTTAATGATGTCTGCACAAACTTTTCACTTTGATTCCAGTTCTACTTGTAGATATGAACATTTGAAAAAACATTTATCTAGTATATATTAAAAAAAACAATTAAAAAATATTTGGTAATGTGTCGTTTCTTCAATTTTCCATTTTTTATTTTCATTTATTATATGTATTGTCAAACATTATTGAACTTTCCTAAAAATTTAAATCTGAATATCTAAAAAATCTAAACATCTTTGGTTAAAAATAAATATTATATATTATATGAAATTTAAAATAACCAGAAAACAAATCGTTAATAACTAATAGTTTTTAAAAATCAGTTTGTTTTTTAGTTTTGGATTTGTAAATTATACTAGAATTAAAAAATGTAAATTACTTTTATTTTTAAAAATGATATATGTGTTTTTATCTCGTATGGAAAATCTATAATTAAATAATAAAAAAACCTAAATAAAAGTTATTAGTTTATCGATAAAAATATATATGGAAACTCTAGATTAAAACAACGAGAAAATTATGTAAGAGACAATTTAATGAATTCTTTTATACTTCAATTTATTGAATATAGTTAAAGCATAATTCAAATAATTTCGTTTATAATTTATATCAAATTTAATAATCATATAATATAATGATATAATTTTAGTATACAAATAATTTATAAATTAATTTATCTCGTGCAAATGTATGGGATTCTCTTCTAGTAAGATTAGTAAATTGGAGGAATCTATTCATAATAAAATAAATTTTAATATATTAACCTCATAGAAAACATTAGCAAAAAATATGTTGTTATGTAAAAATGCTGTTTATTTAAAGTTCATAAACCTGAATTTTATAGATAAACTATAAAACATTTCATAAGATTTACTAATTTTTAATTGGTAATATTAACATGCATTTATCTCACACATTGTTCGAATTTCAAATTTAGTTATTTAATTTTATCATTATAAACTAAAATTAAGATAATATTGTCTTATCACATATAAGATATTATAGTTTTTTAAGTGTATTTTTAAATTTAAAATCATGAATAGGGTTGTTTCAAATTATCCCTTTATATTGATCCATTTAAAAAAACATATTTGTAATCCAATGGGTAAGGAAATAGATCAAATAAACACAGGATATTCCAACTACATGTTTAGGTATTTAATTTTTCAAAATTAATGAAAATTGTCAAAAACAAATTTGAAAAAAATTCCATAATCTTCCATACCTTTAAATTTTCTTTTATAAACAACTATATGAAGTGCTATGTTTAGATAATGTTTTGTTATTCAAAATTTTCAACTTCATTATCTTTACCCAAATATAATAATCCTGTAATTTTATAAATATATATGATTTTTCAATATTTCACAAAAAAATTATTAACATAAGTAACATTTTTATTCATAATGATATATTGGTCATTTTAATCGTTTGACAATTTACACTGTGGCTAATGCCGCCAAATCTATGCGGTGTTGGCCAAAAGATTAATATTTGGCTAACTTAATTACACGGTGAAAAGAAGGCGCCTAACTCTTGTAGCTCATATGGTCAGCAAAGGCACGTTAATGTGAAACGCTCGACGGTTTCGATGCTCAAGTTAGGCACTACAGAGAGAAATAAAGAGAGAGAGAGATGAGAAAGACAAACATGGCAGCGAATCATACAAACATATGAGATATTCTAAAATATCTCTTTTTTATTTTCGAAAATCTCATCGAAAAATTGTTTACGGTTTACAGGTCTACGTTTGATTGAAAATTTGAAATGACCCAGTTAGATACGATTTGGTACAAAAATTACATGGTCGGAGATTAGCAAAACTGTGGAAAGGTTACAAACAAAGAAAGATGAGATTTCAATTTCAACTTTAACAAGTCATCATCTACATTACAACAACAACAACAAAAGGAGATACAAGCATTACAAAGATACAAAACTCTACAAACGAACTGTACCATCATCATCACTGGAGTTTAAAGTCCGAAAACTAAAACCCGAACTTTCAATGATAAATAAAAAGAAGGAAAAGGGATTGTAATTTTCGTACCAGTTATTTAACCGATCTGTCGACGAAAAAAAGGAGATAACTTCATTCAATATCGTCAATCCAATCACCATATATCCGACTTATTTTTGCCGGTCCTTTCCATTTCTGATGAGTTCTGATCCCAGGCTTCTGTGTAACCGCACTAGACGCTCGTTGCAATGCGACTCCACTGTGGTAACCAGCGTCTGCATGATGAGGAACTCCTGGAGATAAAAGTGGCGTTGTGTCTGAATGTCCTTTCGTGTTTGGTCCTGTTTGCTTCATGTCTTGATTGGGGGATACTCCGTCTTTCCCTTCTCCTTCTACGAGTCCTCCACCAAATCTATGCAACTCTGCGAATCATAAAGACTCACAAACTTTAAAGCTAGACGACTTTGAAACTTCTTGAAGTCATAAACTTCATCAATTCTAAGACTTTGTTTCTCATACAAAGTGATCAAAGTTTCCATATAAATTAAGTCTCCCGTTTATAGAAATGCAACACGGGTTAGCTATCAAAGTTTCGAAATATCAATTTTCAAAGCAACTTACAACTCATCCATGTTTCACTGCATTATCAACCCGAATATGAACAAAATAATGTTCTTCAACAGTCCGACAACGAACTCAGCTGATGCAAGTCATACACATTTCAAACTCCTATGCTTCGCGCTATCCTTATAGTTCTATTGTATCCATTAGTTAGTCAGACCCTTAACTTTCTTAAATTCCATTCTCACTAGTCCATTTATGAAAATCGATTTAAACTTCTACTACTCTTATCAACAGATGATGCAACCAAAAGAAAGCGGTTTCAGAAGATACATAACCTAACAGACTTGGCCAATGGGATCTAATCATAGCTCTCAGCTTCAAGCTTCAGGGTCCAATAATCTCTATAACATTCTAATATAATCCAACCTACAAAAAGTCACTAAAGGAAAGTTTTATCTAGCTATAAGAGACCTTGAGAGACCCTGAGATCTATGATTAAGCAAACACTGATTCTAGTATAACCAAATCGACGAAAAGGGGGTAACTTTTACCTGCAGCTCCATGAGCAAAATGACACTTAGCACCAAACGGACAATAACCAGTAATCTCCCATTTATTACAAATCCTTGTCTTCCAATTTGAAGGCTTCACAATATGAATTCCACTTCCACTTCCATTTCCACCACCACCACCACCACCACCACCAAGCACAACAACGTTGCTATTACCACCACCACCAACAACACCAACACCAACACCAGCACCAGAACCACCTGCACTTCCACTACCTCCACCACCACCACCGTAACCACCAGGGCCTAAACTAATGGCAACACTTTCTCTATTCCTGGAAGCCTCATCGTGCATAAACGTACAACTCTCACCATAAGGACAACCTTCTTCAGTGTAAAACTTCTTACAATGCCTCCCTTTAAAAGATCTCCCACTCTCAGCCGTCGATGACACCAAAGACGGGATCTGAAACTCCTCCCTCTGCTCAGCCGCAACAGCAACCGTATTAGTAGCAGTAGTAGGCGTTCCCGTACCGGATCTCTCCTCCTCATGAGCCGCAACAATCTCCTGCCAATTAGGCGGTGGACGACGAAGCTCCTCCACAGTATGAGCAAAGTTACAGTTCGTAACGTACGGACAAGTCCCAGCTCGGAACTTACAGCACAGCTTCGTCTTAAAGAACATTTTCCCGATCGCTTTCGTACGGTTGCTCGCGGATGAAGACGACGGAGAGCCTCTTGTCTTCTTGTTCGGAGGACCATTGTCGCCTGAGGAGTTATCTGGATTCACCGCCCATACACGGTTATAGTCATCTTCCGTCGCCCAAACAGCTGTATCTCCGAGATTCGGAAACCAATTCTCCGGCGGAGGGTTGTTTGTTGGTATGACGTGAACTACATCTCCGCCGGAATCACGCCGATGATGATGATTACTCATCGTTTCAAGCTCCTAACCCTAATTTTCTCTTCCGATCAATTTGTGAAAGTAAGGAAAGGAGAGAACTTTGTTGATTTCAAGAGATGGGTAATCTCGAAAAACAAAATTTTGAGAAACCCAAGAAAAAGATATTAAATTTGGAAAAAAATTGGGGAAAAATGGATATGAACAGAGATTAACAGAGAGATGATGGGATTGAAGGAAGAGAGTATTAGAATAGTTTTTTAAGTGAAAGCCCACTCGGAAAACAATCGTCGTTGAGATTGAATGATTGGGAGTTAGAAGGAGAGATTTTTGGAACAAAACTGAGAAAGAAAAAACAAAATCTAACGTGTGGGACATTGGATAAGGTCTTTATTCGGACAATAATTTAAACCAAACAGAGCAAGTAACTAAATATTGGTATGTTTCTTACACTGTATTTATTATTCACCGTTTTGTAATGAAAGTTGCTCATTCAATGCCACTGGATATTGGCTCTGAGGTGTGACTTATTTTCTCTCTTTTTTTTTTGTTTGTTCCATTTTCGAAAATCGTTTGAGCTTTAATCTTTGTTATGTTACTTTCAACTCCGTCCAATAAAGCAATAATTTAATCAAATCGAAATAATTTATTTTTGTAGATTTTAGGATTTTACAAAAAAAATAACAAGCGAAGTAGTGATTTCGTTTTTTTATTTAAATGTTTAAGAAATTGAAATCAACAGAAGACAGTAAGCAAAGAGAAAAATAATTGAATTTATCTTAAAAGAAAGCATTCAAAGTCTGGTATGAAATTATATAAGTTTGGAAATCCATAAGCTTATAACAACTACTCTTACAAAATAAAGTTTGTTGATAAAAAGGAAGATGGTAGAGATGACGGTTAAACAAACTTATGATTCAGTTTGCTAATATGGATACGGACATGGCTAGTTCCAAAGGCTCTCTCGCAAGTAATCAAATTGCTAACACAACTGATTTGTAAACCACTCTCACCAGTCACCATAATACTTACCACTTGTTTAGACTATTTTACTGTACTAACTATAACTATATCATAAAAATTAGGATTGTGTAAATCAATTACATTCTGCGTAGAATGCGCCTATCTCTTGTAGCTCGTTTGGTCAGCGAAGGCATAATAATGTGCAACGCGTGACGGGTTCGAAGCTCGAGCTAAGGCATAGAAACAGAGAAAAATGAAGAAGCAAAGAAGAAACTAATCTCGAAACAAATGAGATATTCTAAAATATCTCTTTTTAATTTTATTTTCAAATCTGTAATGTCAAAACAAAGTGTCTAGCATAGCCATATTACTGAAGAACGGAAGCATGAAGTCAGATGATCTAAATTTTGTCGTGTACTCGTACAACCAAGTTTCAATGTTAATTCTAATTTTGGATACAAGTAGACCCAAAATTTAGTTTTTATTCAAAATATAATTTTTTATAAAATAATCATAAACGATATGTAAATCACTATGAATCATGATAATTATATATTTCTTATATAATATATTGTTTTAGTCCTAAAGTTAAACATGGAACAAAATTATGTTGACAATCTGGAATAGAATTACTGCAGTTGTTTGACCAAAAAGTTTTACGATATGGGTTTAAATGAGTAATGCTCAAATTACAGTGCCTAGCTCTTGTAGCACGCTGGTCTGCGATGGCATGTCAATGTGCAACGTGTGACGGGTTCGAAGCTCGAGCAAGGCACATAAAGAGAGAGAGATAAAGAAAGTAGCAGCAGCAGAGTTAGCAGTATAAACAAATGAGATATTTCTAAATATCTTTTTCTTTTCAGCATCTCTTAATCCCATACTGTAAACGAGTAAGGGTATGCTAACGTTTTTTTCCACTACATAATTTATATAAATTGATCACTCAAGATCTAAAATAATAAACCATTACTTTATACAAATTGAAATTTTTTAAAGATCCAGAAATTAAAAATCGATTGGGAGTCGAATGTGTTAGAATATAGTCTACATATGAGAAATAACAAGACAACTTTCCAAAACATAGCAAAATAGTTTTGCCAATTATAACTACATATGAGAATGAGAATACATATTTGCTTATTATGGAATTTTCTTCTTAACGACATACTATTTCAAATAATATTATGGATAGAAAAATGTTTAATTGTTTACTTTATGTCTCGAAACAAAATTATCGTGATATCATTAATATATCATAGAAATAATGTTTATTTTCATTATTTTTGGTGGAAAGACCATTAATCTTTTTTTGTATTTCATTTGTTGTTATTATATGGCGTAATCGGTTAACTTAATAAAATAAATGTTAAAAATTGGCTTTTCAAATTGAAAATGTGAAAAACAAATAAATTAACATAGAAACTTTTATTTTTATTTTTTTGGCATACACATGGGATAGTCATTACAATTTTGTTTTTTTAGAAATAGTCGTTATAATTTGGTGGTTCACAGACTACATGCAATCAGACTCTAACGTCCAAGGCTTTTGTAAGGAGTAGAATTTCCTCGATTCTTCAAGACTACATGTTCGACTTATGCATTTAAAAGTCTTATGATTTTGTCAAACAGATATCACTAATTAAATTCACATGTGCTTCTACTTTCCACGAACAAAAAAAAGCAACGAAACGTGTCAAACATTTTCTCTGTTCTTTTAGTAATCTCCTCCAAGAAACTTTGAATCTGACCGAGATTAGTAGTAATCACTCTTACTATATATAAACTCTTCTCTGGCCAATTCATTTGTCACATAACCAATCTCACGAGACCAAAAAAATAATCTACAACCCGTTCTCATCTTCTATATATTTCCATTAGCAACCCCAAAACTAATCGAGAATACATTCATACTCCAACTGTTGTTGTTACTCATGTCCTCCAGATCGATTTTCCGTACACTTCGACCGGTGTTATCATCTTCACTACATTCCTCCGGTTTAGGTACTGGACCGGGAATAAGGGGACACGTCATCAACCACTTGCACGCTGTTCGGTTTGTGAGCTCCGACACGTCATCTTCGGCTACTGGAAATAACCAGCCGGGAAATCCTGTCCGAACGGCCGACGGCGAAGTCATATCCACTTATTGGGGTATACCTCCGACTAAGATCACTAAACCGGACGGTTCAGCTTGGAAGTGGAACTGTTTTCAGCCATGGGATTCATACAAACCGGACGTGTCTATTGATGTTACCAAACATCACAAACCGTCCAATTTCACTGACAAATTTGCATATTGGACCGTCCAAACTCTGAAAATACCGGTTCAATTATTTTTCCAGGTAATATAATCAGTCTTTTATATTGTTCTACCAATTGTTTATTCATTGAGTGATTTTTATTCAGGAAAATCTTCAAAAACTTGTTGTGCAATAATCGAATAGAGTGGAGCAGATGTCAGCAATTATTATTTTTTATTTTTGGAAAAGTCAACAATTATTTTAAGAAATGATATCTAAGTAAGACAAAAATAAATATATCAATTGGTTTTAGGATGCGAGTATTTTTGAAAAGTTAAAGCATGTTTGGTCAAAGATTCAAGTGATTTTAAAGTCAACAATTTCAAAAGTCAATTTAGCTACGTAAACCTTTGATTGATATAAACCAAATAATTTGTTCGTTTATTTTTCCTAATTTCAATCATTTCATTTTTTTTCCTACTCTAGAGGAAGCATATGTGCCATGCAATGTTGCTGGAGACGGTGGCGGCGGTGCCAGGAATGGTGGGAGGGATGCTTTTGCACTTGAAATCTCTCAGAAGATTCGAACATAGCGGGGGATGGATCAAAGCCTTGCTCGAAGAGGCCGAGAACGAGCGTATGCATCTCATGACCTTCATCGAACTCTCACAACCCAAATGGTACCTTTCTGATCCAATACAAAGTTTTGTTACATGTTAGAAATACAACGTATACAATTGAGTCAGTGAAATCCAAATCTACATCCTTTCTTTTAATCAACTTTGGTTTGACTTGGACCGGTTATCCAATTGACAAATTATCATTTTGAACCGTTTTATTAAAAGGTACGAGCGGGCGATTGTGTTTACGGTCCAAGGTGTTTTCTTCAACGCATATTTCTTGTCTTACGTAATTTCTCCCAAACTTGCTCATCGTATCACTGGGTACTTAGAAGAAGAAGCTGTGAACTCTTATACCGAATTTCTCAAAGACATTGATGCCGGAAAATTCGAAAACTCACCAGCTCCGGCCATCGCAATCGATTACTGGCGGTTGCCTAAAGACGCGACGTTGAGGGACGTTGTTTATGTTATCCGAGCTGACGAAGCTCACCACCGAGATATCAACCATTATGCTTCGGTAAGAATTATTTATTTGTAAAATATATACAATATCATGTGGTAAGAATGTAAATTTGATTAAAATATGGGGTTGATGGGTGCAGGATATACAATTTCAAGGACACGAACTTAAGGAAGCTCCGGCTCCGATTGGATATCACTAAAAGATTATGCGACACAAATTTGTATAGATATATTTATGAATAAATTTGTTATACAATATTACATCTATTCCCTTGGAAACAAATATGGATATAATTGTGTGATTTATAAAGAATATAATTGAAAATTTTAATTTTATTAACAATAATTTAGACTAAACATATATGTATACTATAGTAGGTTTTAATACACTTGATCATATATAATCATGTAGAGATTAATTACCATAAATAAAATATACTAATTAGTTGTATCTAAATAATTTTAAATAATAGGTTCCATCTCTTTAATAAATTAAAATTAAAAACATCTATGTATTTGATATTAAATCAAATGGTTAGTAAAATATAATAAATCTAAATAAATCAGTTATTTTTATAAACCATGAAATTAAATTTTTGTAAATATACACAGAAAATAAAATAAAAATATATTTGGAATATATATACCAAAAGTAACATAAATGTATTTTTAATTTAATATTTACACTATTCAAATTATAAAAAGGTTCATATTTTTCTAATTACGGATTTTTTAGTTTGTTTTACTAAAATATAAAATATTTAGACAACTGGAGAATAGGTTAAAAACACTAATTAATTTATTTTAACTATAAAACCATTTAAATAAAATTAAGAAATGATATGTTTGATAGACAGATTATCATATTTTAACTTTAATAAATATATATAAAATAATAAATTCAATTAGAAAATATTTAAAAAATAAAATAATAGAATATATTATATAATTTCATAATATAGTTAAAATAAATTATTAATACATCTCACATTATAACTTATAAAAACTATACTTTTAATAAGTATAAAAATAAAAATTAATTAAAAAATATAATCATCTCTCATAACATATTAAAATTATCAAATATATAATACATCTTAGACTTTTAAATTTACAAATATACATTATTTCAAAAAAAACTTCACGTTAAAAATAATATAATCTTAAAGATGACATATAAAATATTATATTATTAATGAATATAAAAATAATATTAAGTAAGACATGATATATTTTTTGATTGTCATGTAATAAATTAAACATAATGACCAATTAAGTTTTAAAAATTATGAATTCACACAAAGACATATTACAATAATCCAATCGAAGCCCAAATATGGATTAATATGTTTGATAAGATTTATGTTTTATTATTTTTTGTTTTAACATTATCAGATTAAATTTTATAATATTCACTCTCTTTTTGTTTTTCTTATATGTAATAAGTATAAAATAATTTTATAACAGATTAGAATTTGATAAAAAAAAAAATTGATTCTTCTCAAAATCTCAGCTAAAACCAATTTAATATCAAACAATTAAAACCCGCAGATATTATTAGGTTTTACTAACCTTTCATATATTAACTTATTTAATTTTATTAAATCAATATATATTTATAAAATAAAATAAAACAGAAAATAATCCGAACGGTCACGCATGGATCCGAGTCTAGTAGTTTGTGGTAAAAGAGATGATGTGGAGACATGATTAAACCAAAAAAAACTAATTAAACTTCTTTAAATTAATTTTTTTGGTTGAAATGTGAATATTGTTGACAACAAATAAAAATATTACAAAATTTGGTTCAAATAGATCTAGCTTAAACAAGTGCTAGGTAGTGTTTTACACAACGATTTTAAAAACCAAAGGGCAGCTATTTTATTCCATAGGAAGAGTGAGTTGGCATCATCCTCAATGATGTTGAGCGAGATGATCCTGTTGCCGAGT
This sequence comes from Sisymbrium irio, assembly GCA_000411075.1. Taxonomy (NCBI): domain Eukaryota; kingdom Viridiplantae; phylum Streptophyta; class Magnoliopsida; order Brassicales; family Brassicaceae; genus Sisymbrium; species Sisymbrium irio. The sequence goes on along the minus strand of KE155642.1, from coordinate 118,915 downwards.
TGTTTATAGATGTGGCGAGCTAGCTGAGGGGCTGTAAGTGGTGATCTTCCATGGAATCTTCCATTTTTGTCTCTCCAAGTCCAGTAGATTGTTGCTTGAAAAGCAAGTTTTGTTAGCAATTGATCTTCGTGGTTGAGCTTATTGGCAGTGAACGTGCGAACTGTTCGAGTCCAATCCGGTGTGATACACAAATTGAGTAACCGTGTGCAAAGGAGATCCCAGATAGTGTAAGAGAAAGGACATGCAAAGAATAGGTGGTCAAGAGTCTCCTCAGGTTCACCACAGAGAGTGAAGCCTTGCATAAGACCCCAATGCCTCATTCTTGAAGCCGTAGATAATTTATCCCGAAAAGCTAGCCAGGTGATGAATCTGTGCTTTGGTATTGCTTGAGGGAACCAAAAAATTTAGTGCCAAGCAACCTCGGGCACGCTTTAGCGAATTTGATGCCATGTTTTCTTTGTTGAGAACTTCTCGGCATAGGTATCAGGCTTTTTTTTTTTTCATAAAGCTCGATCCGATTCCTCATTTTTTTGGGGATAAGGGATACTTCTGAGGAGAGTGGTAATATCCTGAGAGTGGCTGTTTCGTGTCCTTCTCCTACTCCAGTTTCTGTCTCTAAAAACCTCTGCAACTGTTGGTTCTCTCTTGAGACCTAACAGTTGGGTACTTCCTAAAACGACTCGATCAATCAGTGGCCCTATGTGATGCCAGTTATCAAACCAAAACGATGTAGATTCCCCATTCCTCACTTCCATTTTTAAAAATCTCGCAGCAAGAGGACGGATTCAAAGAAGTTTCATCCACATCCAAGACCCTCTAATTATTTTGGCTGAGATATCCTAGAAAGAGTATTTCTTCAGAAGATAGTACCGAGTCCAGGCAACCCAAAGAGATCCGGTATTTTCATAAAGTCGCCAGACTAGTTTCAGAGAATATACAATTGCAGAGTCTATGAGTTTACGGATTCCTATACCTCCCTCCTTTTTAGGCAAGCAAAGATCATCCCACACCACTTTTGCTTTGGTTGTGATATTTGGAGAGTCTGACCATAGAAAAGCTGAAGCAGATGCAGGGTAGGCGGAAGGCTGAGCACCAAAAGTTGACAATGCTAGTGATCACAGAATTGATGAGCTGAAGATGTCTGACATATGACAGATTTTTATTACCCCAGGAGTTTAAGCGGGTTCTGATTTTATCAATGAGCGGCTCATAATCTGTTTTTGTCATTCCTTTAGTGGTGAGAGGGAGACCATGATATCTGATGTGTAGTGTCTCCATTGGGATTCCATTTCTTTGCGCTTCTTCTTTCAAGGTTGAGAGAGTGCTACCTGCAGAGTAGAGCGCTGATTTGGTCATATTGATAGTTAGTCCGAATTATTTTTCAAAATCCTCGAGGACCTCGACAATTCCTTTTAACGACTTTGCTGTGCCATCTGTAAATGCTAAAAGATCGTCAACAAAGCTTAGATGAGTTATATTTAAGGTTTTACAGTTTGGGTGATACCCAAAGCGTTGCTCCTGCACAGCTTTGTCAAGCCGATGGGAGAAAACATTTATAGCAATGACGAAGAGAAGAGGGGATAGAGAGAAGCCTTGTCTCATACCTCTAGAACTTGTGAAAAATCCCTCAAGTTCTCCATTGACACAGACCGAGAAAGCAGCAGAAGAGATACAACTCTCGATCCAAGAAGTATACAACATTGGCAATCCCATTGCTCGGAGAGTTGTGAGTATGAAATCCCAATTAACATTGTCAAAAGCTTTGGTGATATCCAACTTTAGGGCACAGTGGGCAGAGATAGAGTCCTTGTGGTAGTTTTTAGTTAGCTCAGTGGCTAGGAGTACATTTTCCAGCAGCAACGCCCTTTTATGAAGGCACTCTGATTCCAAAGTATAGCCTCATGTAAGATCCTTTTCAGTCTAGTGCCCAATATCTTAGATATGACTTTATACATAGTGCTACATCAAGCAATTGGTCTGAATTCCTTCACCTCTTGTGCATTGTGTTTCTTGGGGATAAGAACTAGAACGGTTGCATTTACTCCATTAGGCATGTAACTGTATTGAAAAAATGATAAAATCACTACTACAAAGTCCGCACCGATCACATCCCAAGCTTTGATAAAAAAAATCTTTGGTGTATCCATCAGGTCCTAGGGCTTTGTTTTCAGGCATGGACAGAAGTGTTTCTTTGATTTCCTCTGCAGTAACCACATTAGTAAGTTTATTTGCATCATTTTCAGAGCAGTTATATGATGATAAAGGACCTGAATGTGGAAGAAGGGGCGATGATGATCTTTGCACAGGTCTATGCAGTCATTCAGAACAGGATTCCTGAGAAGCTCTCTGATCCTGGAAGCTTTGTCCTAGACTGCACCATCTTTGATGACAGATTTGGAAAGTCTTTTTGTGTGACCTTGGTTCCAGTGTGAATTTGATGCCTAGATCAGTTGATGTGAAGCTTGGGATGACTGATTTCCAAGCTACTAGGATCACTCTTGTGCTAGCTGACAGATCCATCAGGATTCCAGATGGTATTCTGGAAGATGTTATTGTGAAGATTGGGGAGTGTTTGATTCCTACAGATTTTGTGGTGTTGGCGTATGAGAAAGAACCTAAGGATCCTCTTATCCTGGGAAGATCTTTGTT
>KE155642.1:85326-99681 GCA_000411075.1 Sisymbrium irio | reverse complement strand
CGCCGCTACATCCGCCGTGATGGCGGAGATGCTACGGTTATGAATCCAGTCAACGATCATCCACAATCAGAGCATCAGCAAGAAGACACAACCGCCACGGATCGTTCCTCTGCTGCTTCTCCGTCTACTTCTCAGCCATCGCAAAACCTCGATCACCCCACAAAATCTCGCCGGAATCATCGGTCATCTCGGAGTCAGCGCGGTCGTGGTGGATCAAATTCAACACCTTTCTCTTCAGAGGTGAATGTAACCGAACAAGATTGCTTGGCCGATGAGTTGACTTGCTTAAACCTGAAACAGAACTTGAATCCAAGTGAAAGTTCGAAGAAGCTTCATCTCGGTTACGTTGAGGCATCGGATACGAAGAGCGGTGAAGTTGAAGACGCCGCTGATGCTGGTAATGATGAGTATGAGACGAACGGAGATATTATGTTGACTATTCTGAAAGATTTGCGGTCTAACGTTAGTGAACCGGAGTTAACCGAGGAGCAACTAAGTTTGAATGATCAGCTGCAGGAAGATGAGGTAAAAGTTTTCGACTTTGTGCATTTTCAATAAGCCTTTTAAGACTTATTGATAGAAAAGTTTATAACTTTAAAAATGCTGTTTCTTGTTCCAATGTTGGTGTTGTTTGAAATCAAGTTGATTGTTGCTGTATTGTGTTGTAGTTACTCTGTTCACGTAGGCTTACTAGTTGTTTGACATATTCTTGCAGCTTCTGGCACTAGGGTACATTTATGGAGGTAACATGTTCATTCTTGAACGGTATAAAGATATGCGATACTTTCAGGTCAGTAAATATAATCTTTCTTACTTATAGTTTTCTTATCTCGATAATGTGACATAAGCCAATGTTGTAATAGTCGAAGACCTTCATTGATTTTTGTAGATTCATGTAAACATTGAAGCGACTAGTGAACATACTATCTCTGCAAAGCTTAACTTACAAGCTGATTCGAGTAATGAGTCAGAGGATTTCTTGTACTCATTCAAGGCTCAACACCTTCCGCCTATTGTGTTGACATGTTTGTTACCAAAAGCTTATCCGAGTCACTTACCGCCTTACTACTTGGTAAGTGTTCAGTGGATGAACCCTGATAAGATTTCAAGTGTCTGCTCCATGCTGGACTCGATATGGATGGAACAGTCTGGGCAAGAAGTATTATACCAATGGGCAGATTGGTTACAAAACTCGTCGGTTTCGCATCTTGGCTTTGATAATGAGATTGTTCTTGGTCCTTATGGCGTTACATGTTCTAGAGAGAAACGTGCTGTTTCTGGAAGTCGTTCACCGGATGTAGATATCCCTTATATTAGGAGTTATGACGACGAAAAACGACGTGAGAGCTTTCTTAAGGACTTACACGAGTGTTGTATATGTTTCTCTGAATCTGCAGGTAAAAAGACTTGTTATGTTTTTCTTCATAGCTGTTTGCTTCAATACTATTGGGTTGGTTCACCACTTTCGTTTTTGTTCCGCTCAACAGGGTTCGACTTTGTTAAGTTACCATGCGAGCATTTCTTTTGTGTGAAATGTATGAAGACCTATACGGACATGCATGTCTCTGAAGGCACAGTTAACAAGCTTCAGTGTCCGGATTCGAAATGTGGAGAGATTGTTCCTCCAGGTGTATTGAAGAGATTGTTGGGAGATGAAGCGTATGAACGTTGGGAAACTCTAATGTTACAGAAAACGTTGGAATCCATGACTGATGTCGCTTACTGTCCTAGATGTGAAACCCCATGCATAGAGGACGAGGAGCAGTTTGCTTTATGTTTCAAATGCTACTACAGTTTCTGTACGCTTTGTAACGAAAAGCGACACGTGGGGGATACCTGTATGACCCCGGAACTTAGGCTTCAAATCTTGCAGGTATCATTACCGTACATTTGATCAACCCGTAGAATTTAAACCGTACTCTTTCTTACATGTAACACTGTTGTAGGAGCGGCAAAGTTCTTCTCGTCTTGGAGATGAACAAAGGCGAAAAGAAAAAGAAATGATCAATGAGATTATCAGCGTGAATGTAATAAAGGAAAGCTCAAAGCAATGCCCGTCTTGCAAAATGGCCATCTCAAGAACCGGAGGTTGTAATAAAATGGTCTGCAATAACTGTGGCCAATACTTTTGCTACCGTTGTAGCAAAGCTATCACTGGTTATGAACATTTCAGGTTTGTGATTCCGACATACAATATACATAAATAGATTACATATCTTGGAACTAAAATGATGACCTTTTTTCTTGGGAAAAGGGAGGGAACATGTGAGCTGTTCCCACAGGACGCTATTCAAGAATGGAATGAAGTGGTGAATGAGCGTCAAATTAATCGGATTCAAGCTCGGTTGTTTGCGCCACACGGTCAGTTTCCACAGCGCGGTCAGATATGTCCTAATTGCCGTCAGTTCAACTTAAAGGTAAAATAAATAAAAAAGAACTCACTCAGTTTCATATACCATTGTTGAAACTGACAAGTTTTTTGGGTTACTGGAGATGATTCCTGTGTTGGTATTGTGTAGGTGGGAAACAACAATCACTTGTTTTGTTGGGCGTGTCAAGGACATTTCTGTTACCTTTGTAAGAAAGTGGTGAAGAGATGTGCTCAGCATTATGGTCCAAAGGGTTGTAAGCAGCACACAGATGATTAAAGGCGTGTTTGGGAAGATCAAGAACAGATTTTGTTTTCTTTCTTCAGAGGTTATCATTTGTTGTAAGGTCCAAAGAAACATCGAGAGTTTTGTTTTATTCTTAGATTTAGGTTTCTATATTTGTTATACTATGTTCCTCGTATGTCTTCTCATTTGCTCAAGGTTCAATAAAAACATTGAATGTGTTTTGGTTCAGTCTTTGAAGAAAACCCATATATTCGAACGTTCCCGAGATTCTATTTTTGACAAAGTAAATATAAAAATAGAAAACTCAAATTCTTTTGGAAGTTGAGCTCCAAGGCTGCTGCCATAGTTTCTCTGGTATGTACACTTCGAATGAAGATGCTATTAACAGTGTTTGAAGATATGATGATGTTGTTTCCGTGACAATTTGTCATGATATTTACATTTATGCATGAGTTTGGCTTATGTGTTGATTTATTCTCTGATTCAAAGATTACACTTAAATGGGAAGGAATGTTGGAAATTTAAATGTTAATGAATGGTTTTCTTATAACCTTTACAATTGTTGATAAACTGTTACCTTGTAAACATGAGGCTGCAAACGTACGTCACCACTAGAGAGCCATTATATAACTTTGTTCCTTGGATCAAAAACAGAGTAGGAGATAAACAGATTGACGTGATCAATTTCTAAGAGAATTTCTTAGAAAAATACAAAAGCAAACCTCTTGGATCTTAGCCTACACCAAGAGAAACGTGATTATCTTATCTTACAGAAGATTTTGTATAACCTTAGATTAATAAGGGTCAAAATACTCTTTAAGGAAAGTGATCTTTGTCATTAACCAAATTCTTCATTCACTATTTACACGATCTGTGTCACAAATTGATACACGACCTGCGTCACAGTTTATAACACTTTTGTCGCCTTCTATTTAAAATTTGACAACTTGAAGTGAAAATGCTATTAATGATGTCGATTCCATTAGGACCATGACATCAAAAGAACTAATCATCATTCTATGCAATGTTATAGGTGAAATCCACACAAAATTAACGTTGTTGCTATGACTTGTTGTAAAGAGTTAGGAATAAATCAACTTTGACTAATGGATATTCCCCAATTTTTGTGTCGGCAGACGACTCAGAAATAAAATCAAAAGTATAAAAAGTTATGCATTTCTTTTTCTTCTTCATCTTTTTAATAAAGAAAAATAAATTATCGTAAATATGAAATTTACCCTTATATTCTCATGATGAAGACAAGATAACTTTTTTGACAGAAAAAAGAAAATTATCATTCTTTCCTTTAATTCGTCCACACATATTGTATTATAACATTATGTGCATCTTCTATATGATGCATGATTAGGAGTTATCATAGGAACGACAACAAATCCATTAGTTTCTCGTCTGATATTATTACGTTCTTCATTTCATTAAACTTTTTTCATTGTCATCTCTATGTCTTCTTCCTCCTCGTCTCGCAATTGGTTATATGACGTCTTCCCAAGCTTCAGTGGGGAGGATGTCCGCAAAACATTCCTCAGCCATTTTCTAAAGGAGCTCGGTCTCAAACTGATCAGTGTTTTCAAAGATAGTGAGATCGAGAGAAGTCACTCCATCGCTCCGGAGCTTATTCAGGCAATTAGGTCTTCCAGGATTGCAGTTGTCGTGTTCTCTAAGAAATACGCCTCTTCAAGCTGGTGCCTTGACGAGTTAGTGGAGATCGTGAACTGCAAGGACGAATTAGGTCAAGTGGTCTTACCTATTTTCTACGGCTTAGATCCTTCTCATATCAGGAAACAGTCAGGAGACTTTGGAGAAGCATTTGAGAAGACTTGCAGGAACAAAACAGAAGATGAGAAACAACTGTGGCGGGAAGCTTTGACCCATGTAGCAAATACCTTAGGGTTTCATTCTCTGAACTGGTAATAATTAATTTATGAATTATTATTTGTTGTTATATATATATATATATATTGATTCTTGGAAATGATCATTTCTTTCTTTTTTTACTAGGGATAATGAAGCAGCAATGATTGAAGCAATCGTGAATGATGTTTTGCTTAAACTGAATTTAACTCCATCTAAGGATTTTGATGACTGTGTCGGAATTGAAGATCATATCGCAGAGATGAGTTCATTGCTGAGATTGGAGTCTGAGGAAGTGAGAATGATTGGGATTTGGGGTTCCTCTGGAGTTGGCAAGACTACAATTGCAAGAGCTCTGTTTAGTCGACTCTCTCGTCACTTCCAAGGTAGTGTTTTCATAGACAGGGCTTTCATGTCTAAGAGTTTGGAGATTTATAGTAAAGCTAATCCGGATGACTACAACATGAAGTTGCATGTGCAAGGACAATTTCTGTCTCAACTTCTAAACAAAAAAGACATGAAGGTAGATCACTTGGGTGCGGTGAGAGAAAGGCTTAAAGGCATGAAAGTTCTTATCTTTATCGATGATTTAGATGATCAGATGTTACTAGATGTCTTAGTGGTCAAACTCAATGGTTTGGATGTGGGAGCAGAATTATTGCGATTACAAATGATAAACATGTGTTAATAGCACATGAGATCAAATCTATTTATGAGGTGAGTCTCCCATCCGAAAAGCTCGCTCTTGAGATCTTCTGCACATCTGCTTTTAGGCAAACCTCTCCACCTAAAGGTTTTGAGAAGCTTGCTTCTGAAGTTACAAGGCTTGCTGGACGTCTTCCTCTAGGGGTTAACGTTCTAGGTCGGCATATGCGGGGGAGGAAGGAAGAGGATTGGATTGATATGTTGCCTAGGCTTCAGAAAAGCTTGGATGGGAATCTTGAGAAAACATTAAGAGTTAGCTACGATGGATTACACCACCAACAAGACAAAGCCTTATTTCGTCACATCGCATGTCTCTTCCATTATGAGAACGTCGATGACATCAAGTGTCTACTAGCCAGGAGTGACTTGGATGTTAACATTGGGATTAAAAACCTAGTCGATAAATCCCTCATACATATACGGTCAGAGAGGGTTGTGATGCATTGTTTGCTACAAAAAATGGGTAGAGAAATCGTTCGTTCACAGTCCAGTGAGCCTGGAGAACGAGAATTCTTGGTTGATTCAAAGGATATCTCCGATGTACTTGAAGATAACAATGTCAGTTTTCTCGTATTGCTTTCATAACTTACAATTAAGATAATGATTTTGTCTCTCTCTTATAATTATAATATCTTCTTCACTTTGTAGGGCACCAAAAAGATTTTGGGGATAACATTGGCTATGGATGAGATGGACGAGTTATTTGTACATGAAAAAGCTTTCAAAGGAATGCGTAATCTCCAGTTCCTAAACTTTTCAACATGGATGTTGGAAAAAGAAAGCAAGTTGCATCTTCCGGAAGGCTTTGACTATTTGCCCCCTAAACTTAGATTACTGAGTTGGGATAGATTCCCTATGAAATGTATGCCTTCTAAATTTTGTTTTGAAAATCTAGTTAAACTAAAAATGTGGAATAGCAAGCTCGAGAAGTTATGGGAAGGCGTAGGCGTAAGTGTTTCTTGTTTTATAGTAAAATATATTTATATGTTTCTAAGTGATAGTGTAACTTACTTCTACTTTGCTCTGTGTTTTCAGTCGCTGGCATACCTCAAGGAACTGGATTTGGGAGGATCTCAAAATTTGAGAGAAATTCCTGATCTTTCCATGGCGACCAATCTTGAATCACTTTTTCTCGTTGGCTGCTCTAGCTTGGTGGAAGTTCGTCATTCCTCTATTCAGAATCTGAATAAATTGAGGATATTGTTTATGATAGGATGCACAAAGCTGGAAAATCTTCCAACCGGAATCAACCTGAAATCTCTAAATTCCTTAGCTCTCACTGGATGCTCACGCCTGAGGAATTTTCCTGATCTTTCAAGAAACATCTCAAAGCTCTTTCTAAACCAAACAGATATTCAAGAATTTCCCTCTGATTTACGTCTAGAGAATCTCACGGAACTTCATATGGTAGATGTCAAAAGTGAAAAACTTTGGGAAGAAGTGCAGGTATGTATAATTTGTTCATCTTAAGCCACATTTTATATATAAGGAATTAGCATCTCTTAACTTGGTTTTGGTTTTGGTTTCAGCCACTTGGGAGATTGATGACGATGTTCTCTTCTTCTTTCACGGTATTGATGATTTCAGAAATCCCAAGTTTGGTTGAACTTCCTTCCTCTATTGGTAATCTATATAAACTGGAGCAATTGGGAATTAAAAACTGCACAAATTTGGAGACTCTTCCAAGTGATGTTAACCTGAAATATCTCGATCACCTCGATCTAAGTGGATGTATTCGGTTGAGGAGCTTTCCTTGTATCTCAAACAACATTGCATCTCTCCTTCTTAACCAAACGAGTATCGAACAAGTCCCTTGGTGGATCAAGAACTTCACTAGGCTCGACTCCTTATATATGAGGGAATGCAACCAGTTGAAATGTTTTGAGGATGCTTATTCTGTTAACCGCTGGTGGTTGACTGAAGCAGACATTGACACATGTGTCGAATTCGATTTCATGAACTGTTTCGAATTGGATCAAGAAACTCTTCTTCAACAACATACCATTCTCAAGCTAATGATCTTACCAGGTGAACAAGTGCCTTCATATTTCACTCACCGAAATACTAATGGAAGCTCTTTGGCCGTTCAGACAACTCTCTCTCAACCTGTCTTCAGATTCCGGGCTTGCACTGTAGTTGATTCTGTCTATACGGAGGTACCCTATCGTGATCTTTTGGCTATCCAAGTGAAATGTCGGTTTGGAGGGGACATACTCGGGAACCAATTTGATACATCCACCGATGATGTGCCCCCTCTCAGCTTCACGATATATCATAAGACTGGTCATCTGGTTATATTCGACTGCTGTGTCCCTCTAGACAACAAAGACAATGGTTCACTGCTTTCTGGTCAAGTGGATATCGAGTTTCACCTCCTTATTCCTGACTCTCGGTGCAGAATCAAAGGATGTGGTATACGTGTCTTTGAGAACTGTCCATCGCCGAATGAAAATGATGATGGAGGTAATGAGACTGAAGACAGCAATGTAAATATACTAAGAAGTACGAAGCGAATGCGGGTAAGAAAAAAAAACATTGATACTTTTTAATTTATTATTAACTGGAAACTTATATTCTATAACAGTTCATTGTGTTGTTTATTTGCAGATGATATAAAGAGACCACTCAAGAATCTTAATGATATGATCATTTTTGAATTTACTGATTGTGAATCTGGAGTTCTAGCTGCAGAGAGAAGAGAGAATGATCCATCGACAAGTTCCAACATTGATGTCTCTGTATATCAGATCAATGCTTGGTCTTTGCTTCACAGAGTCTTCTCTCTACCCTTATATACGTTGACTCTTGTTATTAATTCTGTAATTGTGTTGTTTTAGTTCGTTATCTTTTGTCGAAGATAATTTTGTCTTAAAACTCAAATGTAGAGAAGTTCTGATTAATAATAACTCATTCAAAATTCGAAATACCTTTAATTCTGTTAAGACAATTTACAAAACAAAATCATGCTTTGCTTACAGTTCAATATTATTTAAATATCACTTCACTTAATCTTCGAAGAAAGCCCGAGAAAATTTAAAGCACTTCTTCAATCATTAAAATATAAAATTAGTAAGCCGTGTCAGGCGAGCCACGCAGCCCCATAAAAACACAGAACGCAAACACCCAATTAGAAAACGACACGTAGACAAATCCCCTACACTTTTCAGAGAACATAAAAAAAGCGAAAATGTCCATTTCCGTAATTTCATCCATTGTTCATGGGTCTCCCGTCGTCTCTCTTCTTTCTCCTCCATCGTTTCAAGAAAACCTTCCTCAGATTTCTCTCTCCCTCCTATAAAAACCACCTCGGGGAGGCGTGGGGTTTATCAATTGGTAAAGAAACCCTAACTCCCTTCAAATCCCATTCTTGTTTGACTACGAAATGGATGCAGGCGAAAGCGGAGGAGGAGACAAAGCAGGATCTGTAACCGTTGAATCAACGGAGATTCAACCTCAAACTCAACCGCAACCTGTAGCGGTTCTAACTGCAAACGCGCCACCTCCGTTCCTGAGCAAGACGTATGACATAGTCGACGATCCGTCCACGGATTCGATAGTGTCGTGGAGTAGTAACAACAACAGTTTCATCGTATGGGATCCACCACTCTTCGCGCGAGATCTTCTCCCCAAGAACTTCAAGCACAATAATTTCTCCAGCTTCGTCAGGCAGCTCAACACCTACGTAAAGTTTTCACACTCTTCTTTATTTTATTTTGTTTAATTAATTTCATGAACTTAGGACTGCGTAATGCCTAACTTAACTGAGGAGAAGGAGTTTTATTCTAGCTTAATGTATTGAACAATGGATTTTAAGCCGATAGAGGATGGTTAGTATGTGCTTTGTAGAGCCATTTATTATTTAAGATTGATTATCTTTTGTGCTTGTTTAGTTTACAATCTCACGGTTTTTTGGAATTTCAGCGTCCATAAGCTTTTACCAATAAGAGTTTTCTTATTGGGACGACTAATGGTCTGCATGCGCAATTGAAATCAATTGAGCAGTGTAGTTAGTTAATGGCGTAGATTTGTATGGGCGTAGGTGAAGCTTGCAACTACATTATAAAGTTAGGGGGATAAGATTAGCTGAATGAAGTCTCTTGTCTGGTTTAAGTGTTACTGATTTTATAGTGTTCCAGATTTTTTTTTTTTTTTTTTGCTGTCAACTTGGAGATGTGAAAGTGAAAGTGAGATAAAGATGTATTTTTTTATGTGCGTTTCACTCCTCCATGTTGTTTAGTAATAGTCTAAGATAGTAATGAATCTTCCTGAATTTTCTCAGCATTATAAACGAGAAGAAAGAAGAAAATTGGGAAAAAAAGAGAGCAGGTCTCTCATGTTGATCATGACCTGAGTGCAAGGTTGTCAACTTTCTGTTTTCCTACGTATTATCTTGTTGTGAATGAGTAGAGGTTATTGGAGAGAGCACCTCTCTGAAAACCTTAAAGACAAAATGTGATCTGTACTGCCTAGAATAGAAACTAGATCATAACTAGGGTGTTCTGCGCTGGAATATATGTGTTATTATTAGTATGACTTTAGGTTTATTATCTGGAATGTCAGTTGCGGGAATCATAGATTTGCTCTGTGCAGTTGCATTTAGGTTAAATAGTTATCTGCTCTTATAGGCTGGATGGAATTTCTGTTGCCTAGATAATTGTTTTCTCGACGCACGTTCTTGTGAATGGAGGTTATACTGCCTAATATTTAGAGAAGGGATGCAAATAAAGCTGCAAGATGGCGAATGCGCTTAAATAAGATGGACTTTTCTGCAGATATTATTAGTTTATTCCATATAGATTATACTGGCATAACATACAGACCTTTTACTCTCTTAGTTTTCATTGCTCCCTTGTGGATATTTTGGTTTCTCCTTTGGTTTGAGTGGTAGGTTAGACTGATAACAGGAACATGTATTCAGCTGTTTTTCTGCTCCATCTGCTGATCAGATCAGATTAACTGCGATTGGTCTCCTACGTTTACTTGACTTCTGAATGAAAATTGCTCTGCACCGTGTAAATTCCAACTAATAAGTTACTTCCTGTCTAGGGCTGTTTGAGTCTGTGAATAGTTGGCAGTTAGGCTTTGTGTTGAAGTCATTAGATTTGCACTTCATAGGGTTACCTTATGAGACGACTTCTTTCTTATTTGTTTTGAAAGAAACGATTTTAACTCCATTTTGCGCGCCTTTTCTCAAAACAGGGTTTTCGGAAAGTTGATCCAGATAGATGGGAATTTGCGAACGAAGGTTTCTTAAGAGGTCAGAAGCACTTGCTAAAAACAATAACTCGGCGAAAACCTGCCCATGCACATGGACACGGACACCAGCAATCTCAGCACTCGAATGGACAGAATTCATCTGTTAACGCATGTGTTGAAGTTGGCAAATTCGGTCTCGAAGAAGAAGTTGAGAGGCTTAAAAGAGATAAGAACGTCCTTATGCAAGAACTCGTCAGATTGAGACAGCAACAACAATCCACTGATAACCAACTTCAAACAATGGTTCAGCGTCTACAGGGCATGGAGAATCGGCAACAACAATTAATGTCATTCCTTGCAAAGGCAGTACAAAGCCCTCATTTTCTATCTCAGTTCTTACAACAGCAGAATCAGCAAAACGAGAGTAGCAGGCGAATCAGTGATACTAGTAAGAAGCGGAGATTCAAGCGAGATGGTATTGCCAGTAATAAAGATTCATCTGCTTCTCCTGATGGACAGATAGTGAAGTATCAACCTCCAATGCACGAGCAAGCAAAAGCAATGTTCAAACAGCTTATGAAAATGGAACCTTATAAAACCGGCGATGATGGTTTCCTTCTAGGTAACGGTAATTCTACTACTCCAGAGGGAAACGAGATGGACATTTCATCAAACAACGTATCGGGTATAACTCTTCAAGAGATGCCAACAGCTTCTGAGATACAATCACCATCACCAAGTGGAGCAACTCCTGAAAATGTTACAGTAGCTGAGTTTCCAACACCTGTTGACGCAATTCCTTCATCTGATGGTCTATCGCTACCCGATTTTGCTGATATGCTACCAGAGTCTATCGCCGAGGTGCCTCCAGGGAATTTCATGGAACCAAACATGGACTCTTTTAGTCCTTTCGGAGATTCAGATCCGTTATTCAATGGTGATTTACCCTTTGACCTTGATGAGATTCTGAAAGATCCCGATTTAGATCCTTTGGTTGAAGATTACGCTTCACTCTTTGAAGACGTTCTTAATTCAAGCCCGGTTCCAGATGATATGGATGTAACACCAGTGGATGTTGGAACCAAGGACAGTGAGACAGAGCAGAAACAAAATGAATGGAACAAAACTAAACATATGGATAATCTGACTCAACAAATGGATCTCCTCTCGCCTGAAACCAAAGATCTCTCAAGGTAACCAAGACAAATTCAGTAGTGTTGTTATCAATCAGACAAAAACTCGATCAACGTAACTATGCTTGCTTATAGATCTTTCGTAATGTTGGTTCACTTCAGGCAAAATCCTTGAGTTTGGAAGTTTTGAAAGTCTTTTGAAGTAACATCAAACTACTATGTTCCCTAAGAGCAAAGCGTATTCATTTCATGGACTGATCATTTGTTTCTTCTTTCTTTATATGAATGAAACTTGTATAACTTTCCTTTACAGCTCTTCGTATACACACTCTATCAGAGTGAGAATCTGTGTCGAAGTTTCAATCTATTGTTGAATTTTGGGCCTTTTTGTTAGAAGAAGTAAATGAACTCTATGAGGAGGGCCAACGGCATATCCATTTGTTTTCATTTGATTTACTGTTTGCCATTATTAATTTCTTCTATGCACCTTTTCAATTTTGAATTCCATCATTATACACACAAGTACACATTTACATCTACTGAATTAAAATTTTAGTTGATAAAAAAAAATCTTTAACCAAAACTGAATTTGAGTAAAAGCGCAAAATCTCAAAACTAAACCGAACCGGAAATAAGTTTTAGTTCTTAGTTCTCTCCAAAAAAAAAAAAAAAATGAAGAACAAAATGAGTGAGACAGAAGAAGCTACTACTATCTGTTTTTCACAAAAGGATGACGAAGAAGCTCTTCCACAGTGCCTCTCTTCCTCCAGTTCTTCTCTAAACATCTCCCGACAAAATCTCTAAACTCCGGCGAACCATTCACCGGAATCTCCACTTTCTCATTACAACAAATCGCATAAACCAGAGCCGCCCAATCAGGTTTCTCCCCAACTTCAGTCAATGGATACCTTCCAAGATAACACTCAAGAACCACAAGACCTAAAGACCACACATCTCCTGCATATCCAACTTCTCCAAAACCCCATTTCTCTGGATCCACACGTTCAGGACTCATGTACGCACATGTCCCGCTTGAACCATAGTCTCCTCCTCCGGCTACAATTCGGCTCGCTCCAAAATCCGCGATCTTGACATCTCCTTTTTCGTTAAGAAGAAGATTCGAGGGCTTTATGTCTCCGTGAACTATTCTCATTTCTTGAAGGTAACGTAAACCACGAAGGACTCTATTGGCGAGAGTCGATATCAACGGCTCGGGGAAAGCTTGTCCAGCAAGCAACGCGTCGTGTAGAGATCCTTTCTCCATAAGCTCCATCACGAAACAGAGATCAGATGAATAATCAAAAACGGCGTAGCATTTGACGATGAAGGTGGACTGGATACGCTTGAGGATGTCTGCTTCGATGGCCCTTGTGTTAAGATTTGACCGGAGGAGTTTTAACGCATAAAGCGTTTTGGTTCTCCGGTGACGGGTTTTGTAAACTGTTCCGCCGCTTCCCTGTCCTAAGACGGTGAGTTTTTCGAGATCGTGTAAGGTTTCAACAGGCGATGATGTGTCAGGGCTTGATGATGATGATGATGAAACTGACGAGGGAGATGTGTCTCCAGCGATGCGGTGATATATAGGTGGTGGGATCGAGAGTGTGAGTGGTTCTTGGTGACGTCGCTCTCTGACAAGTGACATGTATTCTTGTTTCACTTGTGATTTTCAAGTCCAAGGTTACATATGGACTTTTTTGGGTTAAAATACATGAAAAGGACTTGATGATGATCTCTTGTATGACACTTGTCACAAGTCAGTTTTAACAAACTCAAACATTTGTGGTTTTCAGGTGGTGGTATCAGTTTGTTTCTAAAAATTTTAGAGGATAAAAATAGGAAGTAGGTTTGGGATTTAATACCTTTGATATTTTTATTTAATTTTCCCCGTACATCTAGTAAGAATCTTTGTTATAGTTGGGAAGATGATAGATAATATGTAGCTTAATTTTCTCAATAGAATGAATAGGAAGTAGTAAATTTCTTATTAAAAGAAAAAGGAACAAAAATGTGTTTATTTTAGTATGATTATTGTCTAAAATTTAATATAAAAGTGATTTTTGCTGTTTTTTTATGGGTCAATATATGTCATAAACAGTAGTGTGGCCAAAACATGTTTCAAGCTGGATAAGAGTATCATAATCCCCCGTCAAAGATTTCGGACCAGTAAATGGAACAACCTCCCTCAGTTTCAGTTAATCATGTCAAGAGGCCAACATAATGAATTTCTTCACTTTTTCACACCATACATAATAACCATTGAAATTAACACAAGGGTAGAGAAAACATGGGCCAAAAGGCCGGGAGGAAAGCAACAAGAAAGCGACCAAACACCATCGATCGAAAGAGATGCATCTATCAATCAAATAGCTTGCTGAATTATCGTGTACTTGAATCTGATCTATCTAGGCAGCTGAACAATGCTTGATTTGAACACAGCTTCACCATCGTTCTTAAGAAAATTACCTAAATCAGAAACCCAAAACTTGATAAACAAATATGATTCACCAACAAAGTGTCTTCAAGAAACAGCTTTGAGCCACACACACACACACGAAAAGAAGACAAACCTCTTCGGGAGATGAGATGGATACGAGAGCGAGGACCTTGGAACATCCAATTGTCTTCATCCAATGATTTAACCTCTTTGTCAAGCTCTCCCATCAACTCACTTTTCAATACTGAACCCAAAATTATATTAATTAATCCCAATTTAAAAGATGATCTAAAAAGAAGATGAATTTCTTCTATGGAAATTAAATCATTGGATTTCCAATTCAAAGAAGAACAAGGGGAAACGGACCTCGCATGGCTTCGTCTTTGCGCTCGTGCATAGA
>KE155642.1:49813-59890 GCA_000411075.1 Sisymbrium irio | reverse complement strand
GATAAGTGTTTTAGTGATGTGGCTTTTTTAATTAAAATTAATTTCTATTAATGTAAAATAATTAAGGATATTTTTCGTAATTTATTAGGAGTGTCCAAATATTTGAGCAATTTTTGAAAGTTTTGTAGTAGCCTAATCATATATGTAAAGTTTGATGGGATTTGAGCAATTTTTCCTTATTATTATTTAGAGTATTAGAGTATCTCTGACCAATTTTAGCCTGACCATCTCTGGCTAATCTCAAGTTTAGAGTATGCACGAAAACCAAGTACTCACAAGTAACAAAACAAAAGACCAACTTTACTAACAAAGTGTTCTCACATAAACCTCACTTTTATCGAAACTGATCATACGTTACTTATTGGATAACCACATGCTTCACTAGAAATAGCATAGTGTAGTGATCAACTCAGGTTAAGCACCAGAATTCATTGCAGTCATTTCTTAAAAGGTTTAACAGGAAATGCAATATCACTCTAAAGTTACAGCACAAGACAATATGTTTAATATCAAATGTGATGAACATATGTAGCTTCATCAAGAAAATGTAGTCGACCAAGCAAACAATGAGCTCCATAAAAGAGAAATCCAGACCCTAAAGATGGAAACCATCAAAAAGCATTTCTTTCTCCTTCCTTTAACCGATCCACCACCACCATTACACTATATCTCTCTGAGCGAGGAAGACCTTCCACAAAATCCATGGAAATGTCTTCACATACCTTGTTGGGCACCAACAATAATGGCTGCAGCAATTGGTACAGGAGAACTTTCTCAGTTCATGAACCATGTTTCTGCCATGTATTGACAAATACAAAAACATGGAAATACTAGGTAGATCAATAAGAAACCAACTTTTGGAGTACCTGAGATCCAAAGCGATCTTGATCCGTTTAAGACTGCGTAGTCATTCCGTCCCAAGAAGAAGCCGACCTCCAAAATGACATAGAAGCCAGTACAAAGGTAATCTCGTTGGTCTATATGAGTTGTCCATCCAAAGTTCAGTGAGGCGATCTCCCATAGCTTATGGTGTTCACTACCTTTGTATATGCAACTTTTTCTAGTTTTGGTCATGTTAAGTGACACTTTTTCAAGAGGACTCGTTTATTATTGGAATATCGTTTTGCAGGAACATGATTTTCTGTAACAGAACATATATATTTTAAGCAACTGCGTATCAAAATGGTGAGGGAGCTTTTGATAAGCTTAAAAAATATGTCGATACTGTCGAAGATTCTACTAATAAGAAAAAAACCGAAATCAGTGGTTTGCCTTTTCTTTAACATTTACTTTCAGTCTTTCACAAAGTGACTTATTTTACAAGTGAATGAAAGATAAAGAAAGAAAAGTTAATATACAGACAGAAGTATGTCTTCCAAGTTCCAACACTCTTGAGAGTTCTATGTCCAAAAACCGACTTCTCTTGAATGTTAGACCAAGATGATTGTGTTATCCGGCGATCTCAAGCCGCGACTACTATGATAACGATGAGTAGAATGATACCAAATATCACCATTAGTAAGCACATCTGCATATTAACCAGAAGGTACAAAATTTGAGGAACATGAAAAAACGGCAAAAGCAAAGTGTATGAAAGCGAAACATTGTTATTCTCTTGTCCTTTCTCATTTTACCAGAGACGAATTTGATCTTTGTGTCTTAGAGGCTTTTACGAGATGAGACCTTCCCTGAGCTGTTGCGGAATATGCATTTTCAACATGGCTACCAATATCATCTGCAAGAAACAGAGTTTAACAAAGGGGTTGAGAATTGGAATCAAAGCATTCTTGGTATTTAGTACTGTTGCTAGTTGAGAGATCTATACCTATCATAGCTCCTTGGTCGTGAACCAACACCGCAAGATCTTTAAAAATCTCGTTTACTTCTCCGATTTGCTGCTGAACTTCCTGTATTCCCTGTTCTCTTTCCTCTATCACCGCTTCGTTGAAGGAAATCTCGTTGTCAAGCAACACAACTTCTTGCCTTCGGATTAAGAAAGAGAGGTCACAAGCATGAACGCACATGTTTCAATTACAAAGAGATACGCAGCATGAAACTCACTTACCTTCTAGATTCCATGAGGACACGCTGATCTTGTGATCTTTCATAGCCATTATTGTCTACTTCACTGTGGTACAATAAAAATAGAAACATAAGTAATAACATCAAGGCAGCTATAAAGAACACGGGAAGTATCAATCAGACTAAAAGTCAAATAGCTTGAGTGCTTGAACCAGTTTGCTTCCAACAAACAAAAAGGTGGAGCTATGATATGCCTTGGCGTGTATATCAAAGGAGAGGAAAAGGAGTGTTGAAGTAAAGACTCTTGTTGAAATAGTGTCTTTGACAGTTACAGATATTAAGGAAGTATAAATAGATGAGGGAGGGAATTGTAGAGATCATCGATTGTAAAGTTGAGAGCATTGATACTTTGTATGAGAGTGCGATTCTCGGAAGGAGATAGCGTAATACATTGTATTGAGAGTATTATTGAATAAAAAGGTGGTTTATTCATAACAAGCTATCAATCAGTTTAAAATGGCAGAGACCAAAGAGGTTCTGACATAAAAATCGATCATACTGTAGTGATTATCTCTACTGTTGAAGTGAAAGGCTGAAAGCATTACAAGGAGTAATTTTTATGTTGCAGATATATCATCATACCTGGAAGAAAGGTTGCCTTTTGGATCGAAAGGAGTGTAAGAAGTTTCCCTTTCAGCTGCAATCCTCTGTGCCTTTTGAAACTCTTTAAGCACTGCTTCGAAATCTTTTGCAAGTTTAGCATCTGCAATCTTCTTACTTTGCTGCATCAAATACCGAATCTTAGTGAACTATCTAAAACAGACAAAACAAACCTCTAAGTAACTTCCAACTCAGAAAACACTTACAGCAACATCTTGACGATGATCTGTTTCGCTAGCTTCTTTAAGTCTTGCCGACGTGTCCTTCACCAACTGCCCAATATGTAACCTTGTCTTGTGCCTTAAACAGACAAACCCAAATCCTAATTAAACTCCTAAACACACATAATCAAAGGGAAGACATTTCGTAAAACCCTAAAAATCATAAAGACTTTACAGCTTGTCACGGAGCTCTGGCGTATCCTTAGGAGTACCGAGTGTATTAACAAGGCGTTGGAAGGTAGAAACCGCCGTGTTGATCTGGAAGATACCAGACGCCACCGCTTGTGTTCCTCCGTCTTTCTTCCCGTTGATTAAGCTCCTCTCCGATCTCAACGGTGTCCCCGCTTCCAAATCCTGAAAGCTCATCTCTTTTGAGGTTCTAAATTGATCTTAAGAATCTGCAAACCTTGTTCTACGGTTACGATTTTCTGGGTTTTGTTGGAAGAAGGAAGCAAATTGAAATTCGAAGTTGCTTTCAAGGAAAGGTTCGATTTTTAATTCCCTTTGGTTTCTTTTCTGGCTTTATCCAAGTCGTAAAAGACACGTGAAGGGAGTGAAAGAACACGAGAATGTTTTGTCTACGCCTGCGTTAATCTGGGCTGTTTAGTATCGTATTGGGCCATTTTGGGCCCACTCAAACATTTATTTATTTTAATTAAGTTAAAAATCTAAATTTCCATATTAATTCGAGCATCAGTTTCGATTATGTTTTCTTTTGAAATTAATTAACCCGTAAAAAGGATTCTGTACAAAACAAAGACCAAGAATGATAAGATATTTCCTCTTTACTAAAAAAAAAATGAAATCTGCCAACAAATAAAAAGAAAGAACAATAAAACAATCAATCATGTAAATTTGTGAAAATCTCAGTTGTGCAGGTGGCACTTGGTTGAGATGGAAGTCAAACCCTCCTGTTGAACGAGAGGAACCCAATGGTATCTTGAGATGGCAGCGTACAATGGGCTTCATCGGCCATGAGACTAAATGCATAAACAAAACCCTCGATTTAATCAGCACCTTCACGTCGATTCCGTAAACTCCAAGTTTCCTATCATTTTCAAATTTAAGAAGGCCTTGTTCGCCAAGCAAAACTAGGTTTTGACCTTGAAACACGGTTTCAATTACCGTCGTGCTCTTGTGGCCTTGATAAAACGACGGCACGGAGACTGATGCCAATCGCTGATCAGTATAGTAAACCGTTGCTACAAAGCTGTCGTAGTGGACTCCGATATGACTGTTAGAATTTCGGATTAAGAAATTTAGAGAGAGATTATAATGGAGGTTGTTGTTGTTGTTCTCGAGGTCGAATCGCGTCAGCTCTGCGTCGTGGATTTGGAATTTGACGGTGTTACATCGGAGCATCGTCCAGACGAGTAGTGACATTAGGCTAACGAAAATCACTAGAGTTGTGATGACATTTGTGACACCACCACAACAGCAAGAAACGTAGTAACGAACTGGAGTAACTTCTGCCATATATTCTCGTTAATTGGAATGCTAGTGATTAAAAGTTGAGAGCTCAACGTTCGTGAATGCAGTAAGACAATAGAAAATCTGGCCAGACTTATTTATAAACGTTTGTTAGCCTTTCGATAATTTCGTTTTTTTTAAGTGACAAAAAAGAAACAAGACTTTACTTTTTTTTTACTACTATTTTCCATTTTTTCTTATCCAAATGGCAAATAGTAGAGACGTAATTATTAATAAATGGAAATATGATATAGCCGTTAAGATAAACAGAATTGGAAATCTGATTTAAAAATTACAACAATTTTGTTTTTAAAAGTATTAAACTTAAATTTAATTTCATCTAAATGTTTGGAAAAAGGAAGTTAGCTTCGGGTAATTCCGGCCCAGATAGTGGTCTAAATCAGGGCCCAAAAAGAGATTTTTAGAACAAGTAAAATGCACGATCAGGATTGTATCACTGAGAGAAACTCGAACGGCGGAGATCAGCGACTGACGAAATGGCGATCATCTGAAAAAAACGTAGCCGAAGAAGAAGAAGGAGGAGGCAAGTATGGTGCTATGGGAGATAACACTGGGAACAGCCTACTTCTTAGGGCTGAGACGGACGTATAGACTCGCCTTAAAGATCCAACGTCGGATTGTCAGCCCGAAGCATCCGAAAATCCGACAGTTTCTTCATCGGTTAGATATTCTTCGATTCTTGTTCGCTTCTGATGTTAAGTTTTGATATTCTTATTTGGGAAATTAGGGTTTCTAGAATGAGAAATTGCACTCTTCTGTAGTTGATATTCGGTTATGCTTCCGGATCGTGAGTGAATTTGTGCCTTTGTTTTCAAGAGACTCTGATTCGTTTAGAAGGTTATGAATTTGATCATACTCAAGAGATTAATTAGATTTATGTATAAACCGAGTCATTGGTTCTTGTGAATTTCATCATTTGGTTATGCATTGGTTCGTCTTGTGTGTTTGTATGCAGGAGGACACGTAAGATCTTCGATATGGCAGTTACAGTTCACAAGAACATACAGCAAAGAGACATAGAAGTTGGTCGGAATCTAGGGAACTGGATTCTCCGTTGGCTTGACCGTATGAAACCAGCAGCTCAGATCCGTAGTACTCGACCTGAACTACCACGCAAGACCAACTCCGACATTGACAAGGCCAAAAGGTTGTCGGAGTTGTCTCGTTCTAAATCGCAGACGAGCACGACGCAGAGTGCACCACAAAACCGTGATTCCGATAGGCACTTGTTCTCCTCATTGAAACACTTGCGGCATAAGCCTTTCCCTACTGTCACTACGATGATCCAACAGCCGAGACCCAGTGGAACTACTACTACTCAGTACAGACATTACAGTGCCGGTGCAGCCGCCAGTCTAAGGCATCCGAGCTATGTGAGAGGCAGCAGCGGGTTCGACGATGTAATCAGAAAGGACATTTTGCAGTGGATGGTACAGAGATGACGATGAGAAGCACAGCAAAATCCAAACAGATTTCCAATCTTTTTCGACATAAGCCCCTTCGTACTTTTTTCTTCCAGAAACTAATGTGACTATGGATAGGACCGGAAGTATGTCGAAAGCTTGGCAATGTCTTTTTCTTTCTAACGCTATAAATAATATTTTGCAACAATAAAGTTTTATTCTATGCAACAAAGATATATCGGTATGCAATGTCGTTCAACATCTTGAACTTCGAGAGGTAATCTTTTGACAACCTAAACAAAAAAAGCTTTAATATTACTAAACTATGAACTTCCAATAGAAGTCAGTTATTAAGGGGCAACATGACCCTTGTACTTAAAAAAGACAACTCTTGGAAGCAAGAAAATGTCATAATTCTGCAATCTTATTGAATAAGAAAGAAGGGGAACACGTCCTACATGATAAAGACACGTATTTTTATGTATAAAAAGAACACAAAATGCGAAGCTTCCTAAACGGTCATAGACAGTTGCAGGGTTGAGTATCTCAAACCTGAATAACACAAAGAAGTGAAACGCACACTGTAGCAATCAGCAAAAATACTATTAAAAAAGATAAAACATTTAGCTTTGGATGACAAGGCAAGAGGAAAATAGTGTAAGCAAGCACATATTTCCAAACTAAAATCATTATAATAAATATGTATTAGATAATTTGTCATCATGCTTGTACGGGCTTGAGTGTTATTTAAAATTATAAATTTTTGTTTCCTTATTAAAATGTACTATGTAAAACCGAGAAAACATTCATTGTAAAAAATGGAGAAGAGTCAAAGTTATTTATTATAATTTATCCAGAAATGAAAACCGAATGTTAGTTTATATTTTAGTGACATATTGACGAAAACGAAATAATACAAAAATTATATAGCTGATGAACATTTAATTTTTGAAACGTCGGATATAAAATTGCTTGTAACTAACTACACTTATATACGCAGATATAATTTTGATCAGTGAAATAAGCACATCGATAACCAATATCGTGGATGATTGGTTAGACTGTATCTGTAAATTATTTACTGTAAAATTTGGTATGTATAAATTTCTTCTGTAGCTGTATCTTCTATAAGTGTAAATAATAAATGAGAAAATAACAAATAAGGAAATATATTCCTACAACCATTTCTTTTTTCTTACAGTCTCAAAAATAAAGCTTTGGAAAATTAGGTTTTTACAGTCATTTTTTGTTGTAAAATATGTAGTAAGGCTGTAACTTTACAAATCAAAATAAAGTGTGATTGGTAATTTTTGAGGCTGTAGATTAAAATTAAAGCTAAAATCAGTTCCTAAAACCCAACCAATCATACCAATCGTGTGCCACAACTAGAAGTTAATAATGCATTATAAGCAATAGCCAATAACGACTGATCATTCAATAATAGTATGAAATTTATGGAATATGATCAAATCATAAAGATTTCTTTAGAAAATACTTAGTTCATAAAACATAAGTTCGTATACCAGGATATGACCTTCACCAATATCAGACACGTAAGTCTGAGATTGCATTAAAACCTCCTAATCTTTTTCTAGTGATCTTCCTCTTCATTTTGTGTTTCAGCATCAGATGCGACGGCAATGATATTACCATCAGTAATGTGCCTGTTTCTAAATAAAATCTGAGTTAGACATGGGGATCACATTAACATATTATAAGAAACTTAATTGTTTATATGGGATTAACTCTTACATTGTATTCCTTATTTGGTAAACCTCATCAATATCAAGCTCGAACCAAACTCGAGAAACTCTTCCTTCATCTCTAATTTCTGAATAAAAAACATATTAGATATAATTTAACTTCACATGGAGGGCTTTATAAACAGATTCAAGGAGTAAAATATCATCGAACTAACCGTCCTCGTGTACACGCCAGTCGTTTAGAACACATACGGTACATTGATCTGAATATATATTGTTCCATTTCTCGTAAAATCTGTTGTAATTTTCCCTTGTGCAATAAACTTCATCTCATAATCCCTATGAACAAAATTTCATTAACTTTAAAACTTACATTATAGATGCAAACATAAAAAATATATCTATGTGAACTCACTCTGTGTCACTCAAACGAAATTCTAATTGTCATATGGACCTACCCGGACGTCCTTCCAAAGAATCATGGGTAACTATCTTCAGTTGACCAACATGATCAACAATGCCAAGTACATCTACACCAGTAATCATATATCAAGTATTTTATGTCATTATAAACGATTGAGTAATAAGTAATACCCATTGGATATAATTAAATTTGACACAACTAACCAACAGGATATGGTTGATCTATCCAAGTATCGGACATTAAATCTTCAAAACGGACAAAATTCATGAAGTGGCCCACGTTAAGCTGAGAAGTTTTTCTTAAAATAGTATTATCAACCAGAAAAATCTGAAATGAACATTTAGTTAATCGTTTGGGAATGGGTGCATAAGCAACTATGAAGTTCTTAATAATCTTCCACTGTCCTTCGTATAAAAAATTGTGAAATAGTGTGACAGTCAAAGTATTTGACACAGAGGCTTGGATCTTGCCTCCTTTCATTTTTAAAAAGTTGGAAGGTAAGAAGGGTAACAGAATATGAACAAAAAAAAGTACTATTTTAAACTTACAAATTCATCGACGAAGATGAAGTGAAGTATATCATTCCCCGTTGCATCTTGTACAATCCATTTCCGGTGAACTTTTACACAAATCTCCCAATCTGTTCTCCAGGGACTCAACTCAACTCTAGATATTGGAGCCATTTTTCTCACCCCTCATGTTTTCAATTGTTTTTTTTTCTGAATTAGAAAAGTGATTTTACTCATGTGGGGATTACTTTTGATAATATATCAAAATGATAAGATGGCAGTTTAGTTATTTTTTAAATGGGGAGTTGTAAATAAGAATGTATATTTTCCTTTATATTTTTATTAAAAAAGGTGATGATATTATTAATTTAGACAATAAAGTAAAATGGTCATTTATCGTTTCTGTTTATGTTTAACTAATATAGATATTCAGAAATGTAAAATATCGTGTTTTTAAGATTCGTCAATCGGTTATGTATGGAATTATTAATTAGTTCAATTTAAAAGAAATCGAGATAAGTTTATAATATACAAACCGAAATCTTACAATTACCAATCTTTAGTACTAGAATAATAAATTACACCATAGAAAGCAAGGCAAATACCAAGTTCTCTTGTCCACAAACAAGTATCACACATATCAGAAGACTTAAACTCATCAGCATACCAATACTCCCATTTTGAATAAGGAGTACATTTGCACGTGTATAGAGTGAAGCATATGGTTTTGAAATAGATCATGCTTTTCAATCCACATAGGTAATGTAGGAAGATATCCATATCTCTTATCTGCAATATCAGAACTGATTGACCGGATATATCGTCTAGAAATCTGAAATAGATGAGATCCATCCTCCCAGAATATCATGCACAACATGGCGAAAGTATACAGAGCAATCATACAACCTTGATCCGCAGCCAATTTAATATTTTTCAAACCCTCTATGGGGATGTCACATTTAAAAAAAATCATACGAACCCTTCATGAAAAGAGCAAATGGATTACCTTCCTCATAACACCTTCTAATGAATGCCTCATCCGTAATCCAGCAATTGTTATATACACCAAAGAGATCAACAGTAGCGTAGATGGAGGGACGTTGAGAAACATATATGAATATTTTACAAGTAATCTTCAAATTAAAGAGATCTTTGATAAATTTTTTACTAACATGACGAAACATGGACTCTTGAAGCTCTATCGGCAGAGAAAGCAGTTTAGATTCCCCCATGTTTGGTTTGAGATATGAGTTTTAGAAATGCGAGAACAGAGCAAAATATTAATGATGGTATGAAGCGGCGAGTGAATACGGTTTTCAATAAATGGTTATGATATGAGGATACGTTTTTGTCATTGTGGCTTTTCAAATTATATGTATTTATTGACTGTAGTAGTTACTTTAAATTTTAATCATCAAAACAGTAATTAAAACGAATTGCCGATAAATTAGCAAGTGAATATGTAAATTGAAAATATCACACATAAATATCATAAATAAGGTTTGTACAAACTGATTACGGAAAGATTCCGTAATGTTTAAATTAAGGATACAAAATATTCAAAAAAAAAAAGTAGATATTTTAAACAGATCATGGAAATATTATCTCGGCCGAAAACACTTTTTAGAATATAGGAATGGCAAT
>KE155642.1:9413-26653 GCA_000411075.1 Sisymbrium irio | reverse complement strand
CTCCCCCTCGTCCGGAACACTAAAATCGAGGATCTAATTGATTTTTGACTATTAATTGTGTACGAGATCAGTAACTTGTGTGGTCATGAGATCCGATGCCTTACTGAATTATTTCTCTTTTGTATAAAAGATTTCCTGGTTTGCCAAATATTAAACAAAACGTAGAAAATTGAATGTAATTAAGGGATGAGTTAGTACAAAGTCATAGATTTTTTTTTGTGACAATCTTAAATGCATGGACTTTCCAAAACATGTACATTAGAACACAAAAATGTGTAGATAACATTTTTAACAGGTTTCTTTTATTGTTCGTCAAAACTTTACACACCATATTCGTTCAGATTAACCTACAAGAATTGAATATTAAAGAATTTTGGAATATTAACCAAAACTATTTTATCTACAAATGGGCAGAGAATATATAAAGATTAGCGAACCCAACAATAATAAAACAAAGGAACAAAAGAAAAATTAAGAAATGTTAATGGCTCTTGTCAATATGCATAGATATGATTTGAATTAAATCAATTTTGCTATATTATCTTTACATGAGTGGAGTTTAGTCTTTGAACAGATTTTGTAGGCCATTTACATTTAAAATAAATAAAAAATAAAAAAAACTGTCGTCATTGCTCAAAGTCACTGGAAAGATTCATTTTGTTTCCCCTTTTCGTTTAAAATTTTATTTTGTAAAACGCATCATTTACCTTCGAGAAATTCGAGTTCACAATGCATTTCCCACTTTGAAATTAAAATCCACATATTTTAATGGCTCCAGAGACGTAATGTAAAACTGAAAAATAAAAAATGAAGACAACTACGACACAATATATTAATACTACTGTTTAATCATAGAACCTATTCTTAGGTTACGTTGTAGAGAAAATTACCCATTTTCATCATGTTTTCTTTTTAAGAGAGGTTATTATTATCTTTTTCTAATTACCAGAACTGTTTTGGCTAAAACCCCATCTCCTTAACCTTGAAATCACAATATGTAAATATTAGTTCCGTTTCAAGCTTTACTTAAATCAACGACTTCTAAGTTTTTGTCTAAAGATCTTTATTAATTGAGTTAACGATCTCTAAGCATCATCTCTATTATTTTTAGATTTCAATATTGGGAAAACATATCAACTCATTCACCATTTTGTTATCCTATGTACAGTCTGTACAGGACTATAAAATATAACTGCATTCGTTTTAACGATGATTTTTGGAGGTAAAAGTTGGTTTTCAACATCATAACACAAAGTATCTAAACGTTTTTTTATCAACTTATTTTTTTGAGAATATATCTACTTTAATTTCAAGTTTTTTGCTGTAGTTAGAAAAGGATCAAATTCCTTCTATATATTATATATTCGAAGTTTAAAATTATGAGCTGAAAGACTTTTTTTTTTTTGTGTGTGCACAATGAGATGAAAGGTTTGTCCAAAAAAGGTCATTCGCAACTTCATCATCAGCGAAGCTCTCATCGAAACTTGCATTCATATCGTACCCTCAGTAGACCCAAAGTCCCCTATAGCAGGAGGATACCTAAATGTGGAACACAAATAAGTAAAAAGATATAAATCAAAAGTTCTCCAATAAAAATTCAAAAATCTGTGGAACGACAAAGTTCTCTGTATCCTTTACAAAAATCAGTATTCATCATAATTCAAGAATCTACGTAATTCAGCGCTGACTTGGATTGAATTTTTTTTATTCAGATCGATTTGTAGTGGAAGAAGGGCTAAGAACAGAGTGAAAACTAGAATACTAAAGAGAAAAGAAGTGGTGTAAGAAAATGGTTGAATAGAACGAAAAAAAAATTTCGATTTGTTGTCCACCTATATTTTTACTACAAAAAATATTACTCGTATTTGTTTAGTTAAATGCTACTCAAAAAACTATGGTTGGGATGGCATCATATCATTTTTTTCAAGATAATAATTTTGATTTTTTTATAACTTTTTTTCCTTTAAATTTTTGTCACAAGTCATTTGCATTAAAATTATTCTCAGGAAAGATTTGATGTGAAACAAAAGTTAAGTTACTAAACAATTATGCAGGAAAAAGAGAGGTTTATGTATCATGATGTAGACATATTAACCTAATGAGAGAATAATGTTTGGAAAAGATATTGTTATTTACTTAAAATATTATTAAGTGGATACCAAATTCAAAATGCACATTTATAATTGTATACTTTAGAATCAAAGAAAAATAATATTCCACCTGAAAAGAGCCACCATTCAATGGGAACAAAATCTTTTTGTTGAATGTACTATAAAGGTTGAAATTAAAAGAACATTACTAGAATGTTTGTTTGTGAGGTATGATCACACAAAAGAATGAAATCTGTTATTCTATTTTATTTTGAATAAGACGTTGCCTAACTATCCTCTTTAATTCCTTATTGAAAGAATTTTTTTTTTACATAGAATGTATTAACATTCATGTGTCTTAGTGGTTGAAGTTATAGTCGAAATATGTTACATTAGATCTAAGGTTGTAGATATGAAAGTTGTAACTTTAATTTATTCTTTCCAAAACAAAAAAAAACAAAAATTACAGCTTTAAATTATATAACTACGGTTTTAGAAGGAAAAAAAAAAAGAAGTTGTTACGCAAATGAAGCATCGTATATAGTAAAACCCACTAAACTGGCTAAAGTCTTTAAAATATAATTGGTTCCAAGGTTTTTTAAAGAGAAATTATAAAAAATCATAATAGTTACCAATGATAGTCAGAGATGTGCATGGCTCAAATCTTGGTATATAATGTACATGTAGTTAGAACATTCATTTTTCTTTCTATTATTAAATGATGAGAACTTGCGGAAAAAGTATCCAATGTGTAGTGTGTCTAATTTAAGTATATAACTATGTCAATTAAATAATAATAATAATAATAATAATAGCAGGGCTATGTTTTTCAATAGTCAATTCACAACTAGTAATGAATTGGAATAATTTGATTTAAATTGATTTGATATGAGCAGTCGAGAGTTGAAATTACAAATGAAAACATGTATATCGTATTATATACTCAAATGAATGATTGGTTGTCATAGTGGTACTTATATAAATATTTCATCGAATTTTTCATGTGAAAACTATTTGCTTTTATCACAATCCACCAAAATTTAATTATTATAAAAGAATTAATGAATATTAGGAATTTAATAGATGCTTAAACAGTTAGTGTCAGTGATGGATATTAAGTTTAAGATCTATAGCTAATGTGCGATTCTCTATTCATTTTCTTTATCTTGCCATCCAGAGAAAAAAAAAATTCTGTTCTGATAGAATTAATCGAACCAATTTATTTAAAATATTTATAAAAATTTAAAAATTTAAAGGAAATTAACCAGAAAATGAACCCGATTTGCCTGGGGTCAAAACAAATATGTATATATCAAAACTATACGCTTATATTTTATGATTTAATATATACATAAATTTCATTTTCGATTTAATGATGTTTTGGTTGAATTTTGTATTTTGTTCAAGAAATACTTTTTTAAAATAAAATCATTTAAAAATCAATCAGTAATAAAGCACATTATACAAGCCAAATAAAATTTAAAATGTTATATAAAAAAATTAAAAGATCTTCTTAGTAAAACAAATCTCTAATTAACCCAAAAAAAAAAATCTCTAAAACATTAATTATACTGAATCATATCCATGTTTATTGATTTACTGAATTTTTACTGCATCTACCATTCACTAATTAGTGACACTGAAATATATATTATGTGCCAACAAACTGAAATATGTATATATTTATAAAATAGATTGATATTCGGTGTTGGTTTGCATATTGTAATTGTCTATACACAAAAATAAGTCTATCTTTCTACATTATAATTTTATAACCAAATTACAAGGCTAGAAAACTTAAGGCTTTGATTTTCAACTATAAAAGTTTAGTTTGAAACTAACGAAGTTTATTTTTTGGATCCACTATATATATATAAATTAATTTATATTTATCTTTTAAGTTGTAGACAAAATTATACATAGACACAGCGAAAAAAGCAAATATCTAGTTAAATACATATATTCTCGAAGCATGTGTGTTTGTTTACTAGACCGTAGTTCTAATTGCCGTGAAAGTGTTTGCATTTGACCATTCAATAGCCAAATCCGTACCTAACTACCTACATATATATATGTGATATCTCAAAGAGTTAATACTTAATACAATACATGCCATAAAGTTTTTATATATATAAATATGATGCTCCGTAATGGTTGCTGCAACCATTAATGTTTCAAATTTAAAAATTGATGGAGGTTCTGCCACATTTAATGTTGTAAGAGTTGGACATTCTATAATTTTTCTATGTAACTCTTATTTTATAATCACTGCTGTGTTTTTTTCTTTTCACATCCAACTATTAACTTCACAATGATGTAAATAAAAGCATGATGTGTTATTTTGACTTTGGTAACATAACAAACTAAATAATTAGCTGAAGTGTTTGGTCTTTAAAATTATAAAAAGTAATCAAAAATGTATAGAACTCGTGAAAGTGTTTTCGTGTCTCAACGTAGACCCGTTTACGAAAAAAAACAATGATTTTCCTTCCAAATTTCAAATAAATTAGCACTACTAAACATGGTTTATATGTCTTTCTAAAGTTCATTTAACATTGGTTTTAAATAAACATGAGACATGGTTTGATATTAAGAGCACCGGTTTTGGGGGTTTGTTGTGAACCCTACGAAAAATCAAGAATCTAAAACTAATAGTTTAATAATTTGCCATTAATGACGAATGCTTATAGTAATATAGTTGTAATTAATTACACATTTTATGAAAAAAATTAGAATCATATACCGAAACATCTTTGTCAACTTCAAGAAAATTAAGATCAAATGTCGTTTTCTTATGGAGATTTCTATTCCCTATGGAGGTATCTTGCCGATCTCAAGGCCAAAGTCATCAACACTACTAACCACTATGTCAATATGATTTAACATATGGTTTAAATTGAACACGTTCATTACATTAGTCTCTCGTAATTAATTTACAGGTATCCTTCAAATCATTTGTCGGCAAGATTTTAGACTCAATCAAATATTGAAGCATTTAATAACCCAAAACTAGGGAGTTGGGTCTTGGTTGATACTACTAGTTTGTATGTAATCTCTTTTCGTTGATTAGTAAATGTAACATTTCAACAAGAAGAAAATATTGAAGCATTAAACCTTTTTATTTATTCTAACTGTCACTATTATTTGAAATAGCGATGTGAGCATTGGTTTTTTCTTAGTTTTTTATATAATTCAATTCTAGTATAATTTTGAACGAGGCCTATGGTTGAGTTTGGGCCTTTTTTTAATCTTCGATTGTCCTTACGGAAAAGCACCACACCGTAGTTCGCGTTAAAATCCAACATCGGAAATTGCAACTTTATTCCCTAGTTGATTGACTAACGTTGGAAGGTAACTATGTCTTTTCAATCCTCGCATGACATAAAATCCAGTTTTTCTTCTGAAAAATCTCTAAAGTTTCAAGTATGATTTTAATTCGCGACATAACATAACATGTAGTCTACGTCACCCCATTCATATTCAAACACAGTGAAAAAAATGATGGTAATCGTTTCGTGTCAATGATTCTAATTCGTTTTTAATTTCTGGAAAAAAAAATAGCTTGTTTGTGGATAATGATGCACGTTCTTTTACAAAAAATAATAATATAATGCACATTAATCAAGTTATTTCAGAAAATATATAAAGTACTTTAAACTGATTAAATCACTTGGCAATAAGTGAAGTGGCATAAGTATATCGTTTATATATATATATATATATCTCTTTTACTTCACCTATGAGACTCGTATAATTCATAATGGTCATCACTCATACATGCACCATCGTTCATTGTGCTATTAACTATAGCAGTTACCTAAATGAAAACATGCACAGAGTTGAGGATGGATTAATTACCAAAGTAATAAAACTGATTATTTTAAAACTATGTGATAAGGGACTTTAATCATTAATGTATAATTTAGATATGAAAGGGAAAGAAACATAGGGAGAAGAGAAAAAGTGATAATCATGTGAAAGAGAGTCATAAGAGCTAAAATAAGCAAACTTTGTTTTGTTCCTCTTTTTTTCCTTTTTTTCTCACTCTCTCTTTTCATCTTTTTCTTTGTTCTTCCTTTTCTTTTGTGGTTTAAACCTTTATTGTTAAAAATCTTATGCTTCTTTTTGGAATGAATATAGGGTTCATAAAAAGGAGAAATCTACCTTGGGTTTCAGTTAAAAGGAAAGCATAGAGAGCGTGTGGGATGTTAAAGATAACTATTCCAAAGTTTTCACCTTTCTACGTCTTCCTCATGTGATGGATATTTTAGTAGTTTATGTTTAGAAAAGACATTCGATGAATTTGTCATATGAAATATCAGTTTATTTCAAAAAGAAATTATAACATTTTATTTTTTTCTTGGAATTGCGTAGGGGGTCATCTTTGTCATAACTCATAAGGAACATTTTGTTTTCTTTTCCACAAACTAGTGCAACTCAACTTAAGCTATAACTTGTAACTTAACTGATTTTCTTGACTTTTATTAGACTTTAACTATCATTGCTAAATGTTTTTAGTAGCACAAATCAAGGAACCATAGTTCGTTCTATTTAAATCTATCCATTGATTAATTATAGTACCAATATAATTTTGAAAATTCCATTTATTCGAGGAGTGAAAAGAGAATAAAAAGAGGAGTGAAAAGAGAAAATAAAAGGTGGAATGTAAATCAAGAAAAGAACAATAAAAATGGTATAACACACAAATAAAGGATTTACTTTTCTCCTCCAAAGAAAACAAAAGAATGCAAAGAAAGAAAGAAAAAAGAAAGCCTTATTTACCATTTACTACTTTTGATTTATATTATTTTTCGTTCTTTCTTTAATTTTTGTTTTCATCTTTTCTCTTTCCATTTTCTTTATCATTTTGCTTTTCTTCTCCTTTCTTAACCTAAGTTCCTCTAGCCCCCCATGTCCACACAAACACATTCTCTCTCCTCTCTCTCGCACACACTCAAGTGTCATTTTCTCACATATACTTCACACAAAAGAAACAACCATTCACTACATACTACCTTGTCATTGATTTTCTCTCTCTATATCTCAAAAATCTCTGCAAAAACAAGTTGTTTAACCTCAAAACAATAGAACACAACATTCTCAACAAAACCCAGAAATCTCATCCTCAATACCCTTTCCTCTTTCCTCCCTACCCACAATAAAAAATAAAAGATAGTCTTTTTCTTGTCTTTGTCCTGATTCCAGAAAACAAGAACTAGCTAGGGTTCATATCTCTGGAAACCGACTGAAGAATCTCTTCAAGAAAACGAAGTAGAAGAAGAACTTAAAGCTCTCTCGATGGAGCTATTTCCTGCTCAGCCTGATTTATCCTTACAAATAAGTCCTCCGAATAGCAAACCATCATCGACGTGGCAGAGAAGAAGACCAACAACAGATCAAGAAGATCATGAGGAGCTCGACTTAGGGTTTTGGAGAAGAGCTCTTGATTCAAGAACATCTTCTCTCGTATCTAATTCCAGCTCAAAAACAACCAACAATCATCATCATCCACTCGAAGACCTCTCGCTCTCTAACAACTCTCATCATCATCAACATCAACATCAACATCAACATCAACAACAACATCATCATCATCCACAGCTTCTCCCTAACTGCAACGGCTCTAACATCTTGACCTCTTTCCAGTTTCCGACACAACAACAACACTTGCAAGGTTTTCTTGCTCATGACCTTAATACTCACTTAAGACCGATAAGAGGAATCCCTCTATACCAAAACCCTCCTCCACATCATCATCATCACCGGCCACCTCCGTGTTTCCCTTTCGATCCGTCGTCTCTAATTCCCTCTTCTTCGCCTGCTCCCACCGGAATCAACAACAACAGCAATAGCTTTGGCACTAGTACCGTTAGTAACTCTGGTTTACTTACAAACCCTAATTACCACAATCATCAACATCATCATCAGACTCTGACCAGACCAAGATTCATGCCGAGATTCCCAGCTAAACGAAGCATGAGAGCTCCTCGAATGCGATGGACAACCACTCTCCATGCCCGTTTCGTTCACGCCGTTGAATTGCTCGGTGGCCATGAAAGTATGTTCCTTTATCTCTTTTCTCATTTCTTAATTGTCTCATTTCTTTAATCTCATCTTTTAAATGGCTTCTTAATTATTTACATGAATTAATTGTTGATTAGGAGCAACACCAAAATCAGTTCTTGAGCTTATGGATGTCAAAGATCTCACATTGGCTCATGTTAAGTCCCATTTACAGGTAAAAATTCTGTCATTAAGACATAATAATTCATCTGACGATTGTTATATATATTTCATTTATTAATCATATAAGTATATAATTAGTGGAAGTAAAAATAAATTTACGTATATTATTTAATTAGTTAATATATAAACTTCTCGGGTATCGATGCATTTGACTCGGTGACTTCCTTAAATCAGAGTTTCACTCGAGTCAGACCAGATCGAATCTTGTTTTCTTCTGATCCTTCCTTTTTTATTCTTATCTTAATTAAATCCGATTTTGCACACCAATAATGCAACCGTTGGATGAGTTCAGACAAAGGAAAAATCAAAAATGTAAATAAACATTCCATACATTAAAATAATCTCTTGTTTTTTGTTTATCGGCTAGATCTGATGGTCCTTAGTAGACGATAGACAAGACTTTTTTTTTTCTTTTTGCAAGTTTAAATTTTATTTCGTCTTGGAAGAATAAACTTGTCCTGTTACAAGTAAACTAAAAATTACTCTATATTACTATTACTGACACGAATAGAATAGAAAGTTGGAGAGAGAAATAGAGAGATGTAGAAATTACGTATGTAATTGTGTTAATTAAATTAACAGAAAATAAATCTCCTAAAGAGATTCAAGAAAAACATTACTACTTTTGGTTTCTTATCATCCATTCTTTTATAAACCAAAAATTATACTTTGTTTCTACATAGCCATACGATTTTATATTTTCTTATAATTAATCGAATCAAGTATTAGTTGGTTATTATTATACGCCTAAGAGCGCGAGC
Organism: Sisymbrium irio; assembly: GCA_000411075.1. Classification (NCBI taxonomy): domain Eukaryota; kingdom Viridiplantae; phylum Streptophyta; class Magnoliopsida; order Brassicales; family Brassicaceae; genus Sisymbrium; species Sisymbrium irio. The sequence continues at coordinate 17,556 of KE155642.1, read as the reverse complement.
ACAAAATCTTAGGACAACCTAATTAGGGATAATTACTTAATAAATGTATCTATCTCTAGGAAGGAAAATAGTTCTAATAAAAATAGAAAACTCAGAAAGGGAGAGTACAAGAAACACCATCATTTCTCAATGATGAATGGTTTTGGCCTTACATACACAGTCACAATGAGAGAGAGAAGGTTTATACAACTTAACCATGGTTCCGCTTATCCATATGTTTAATGGCTTTGTTTTAACCATGGTAAGACACATAAATTCATGCATGGGTACATGAAAATCGTAAACTTCATTAATAATGTCAATTAATGCTTCTGTGTCTGAACAGTTCTATTTTTTTTTTGCTCTTTTATTATCTTCCAATGTGTCTGTACATATATCGGTGTGTGTATATAAGACGTATATGTTTTATATTTTGAAAATTTGTTGGTACTATTCAACTGGGTCGGAACACAACAGTACATTGGTCTCCTTTCTTTGGTCTCTTCTTCCATCCCCATATAATTCGATACATGCATCTATATATATACGGAGGTTCAGAGGAAGTATAATTTACACTTTACTTTTTTGACTTCATTGAAATTGTAATATACTACGTACAAGCGTCTCAAACTTTTTTTTAAATAATTTTTTAATGTCTCTTTTTTTTTTATATATAATATCAGATGTACAGAACAGTGAAGACAACCGACAAAGCAGCAGCGTCGTCAGGTTAGTGTTACAGAAATTAATACAGATTATTTTGGTGTAATTATGGAATTTAGAGAATTCAATAATCAAAATATGCAAAAAAGTAACTACATTTAAAAATGTCAACTAAATGTGTAATATATATATATATATATATATATATCATTAAAAAAATGTAGTTACAAAAAAAAAATAACTAAAATGTGATATTGATTGAACAAAAATTAAGTGGTATAACCTTAAAAAATATATATCTAACCAATTTCCCCCTTTTTCTCCTTCTTCTTCCTATCTCTCTCTAACCTGTTACTAACTTTAAAATTTTAGTTTTCTTTTTGGTTATTTAACAAGTTCACCCTTGATTGAAACCCTAAATTTTTTTTTTTTTTTTTCAGGACAATCTGAGCTCTATGAAAATGGATCTTCAGGAGATAATAACTCAGACGATTGGATGTTGGATATGAATAGAAAATCTAGAGATAGCGATGAATTGACGAACCCATTAGAGAAATCAAACGGTCTATGGACCAATTCTTCCGGGTACGTACATATACGGTACTCTATCCATACATACATTGATGTCTTGATGTATATATTGATTCCATTGTTCATATATATATATATATATATGCATCTGCATGCCGCTATATATTCCGTACACACGATATAATAAGAGCATGACTTGAACATATTCGGTTTATGTTTCTACTTTGTATTTCTGTTTTGTCTCTTTCTCAGCCACATCCAATAGATCGAGTTGAGACAAAACACATCATTGGTTGATCATCATGTTTTGTTCTCTCTCTCCCTCTCAAATTAACATTTGTGAGAGAGAGTACGTAGTTAAATATAAGTAGTAAAACAAAGAATTAGCAAGAGATTTAAGCCATCCTATCTATATACATTTATACACATATACACAAACACAAGTGTATAGGTACATTTAACACTCACCAAAACACACACACACATATATATTCAGGAGATATATATATATATATGCGTGACTGTATTTGATTTTAATAGTCAGAATAGTCCCACAATTTTCTTGGATATTGTGGGAATATTTTCACTATTATGATGTATATGGCCTATGGGTAGAAGAGACTATTAGTGATTCTTTACTTGAAAATCATAGCTAAAATTTAAAATTTGTATACATATATAATAGTTCTAACATAATACAGTATTATTTATTTATTTTGTTCAGAAATTAATTTATATTCACTCTGTAAAAGCTTTAGATATACCATTTTCAATTATATAAACTACAAAAAAAAAATTAGAATGGTTAACAGTCAACACACGAACAAATGGGCAAACACATGGGTTGGATGAAAAGATTGATCTCTCAACTTTATACTCAGAATATTTATAACATAGTTCTATATTTTGCTTACGTTAAACATACAGCCATGCCAGTATCGACAGAGATAAAAACAACTTTGTTATTACTAAAAGAAAACCCTTAGTTTTCTTTCGTCCTGTTATTTCTTGATTCTTATCTTCCTTTTCACTTTTCTTCCTCTTTTTGTTTATTTCTTTGATTATTTTATTAATTTCCTTAAAGCGAATATCATATATATCCATCTCTCTCATATTACTAAGCTTTTGTTGGCTTTTGCAGAGAGGCACGTTTGCATGGGAAGCTAATTGATAACGTTGCAGAAATTATGCTACCTTCTGAGGTACGATACATCTCTTTCTGCAAATATAACTATGTATACACGAAGATGTGTGTGTATATGTATGTATATATTTATACTAATATTTATTTATGCATTGTCGATTTCTTTTCATTGCTAAGTCACCCGAAAACCTCAAAAGGGGTGCCACAAAAAGGGCTTTCATTAAAGCTTGCTTTAGGAATTTTCAAAAGCAAAGGGTATTTCCGTTATTTAGACATTTATAGGAAAAATAAAGAAAACCTAACCCCATTGACATTGACTGACTTTTTTTTTGTTTTGACCTTTGACACGCACATATTGTGACTTGTGAAAGCTTAAGCCTTGAGGTGCGGTTATCTAAGTTTGTCTTATAATCCAATATGAGCAAAAGCAAAACCATGGCAGCTACCATTGAACAATTGGAATATATTTATATATTTGTGTCAATGTCAAACACTAGTGCTTAGGACACTAAGTAGGCTCAGCTTAGATCTTAGTACGAATGTCATAATTATGTATGATAAACTAATCGTACACTCTGTAAAAATTGAAATCCCTTTCACTTGGTGTTGCATGAGTTTCTGCACTCTTTATTTAATCTATCATGACTTTGAATAAAGATATAAATAATACCATTGGAATGAATAATTACTACGATACATAAGTATATGTTGCCTGAGCTTCACCTTTCTCTCTTTGTCAATAGTTAAGTTTATGTCCATCAATCACACTATATAATTTTTTAGCTAATTTTTTTGTTTAGGGTTTTAAACAGAAGGAAATAGAAGGAAAGTGTTCAAGTTATGAGAGGATATCATCGGAGGAGATGAGCTCATCAAGCATCTCCGGAACAAGCCCCTTCAAGCCTAATCTTGAGTTTACTTTGGGTCGATCTCACTAAAATTATTGTGGTAGATAGCTAGTAACTAATTAGTATTGATTAACTTCTGTTTTGGCTAATGACTAGTCTTGATATTCATATCAATTGAATAAGTTTTTGCTTTATGCCTAGATATTAATTTCCTCTCGGAAGGTTGAAAAACACTGTTCTTTTTCCTTCTCTGTTGAGAAGAGCTAGTGAAAGAATCGAGTATTAGAGGCACAATAAATGTTAAGTATGTCTTTTTTGTTGAACGTTTATAATTTTATTTATATATAAAAATCCAATGCTAACATGACGGGAACGTAAGTTAATATTAATAAAGAATAATATTAGAGGCAGAGAAAAGACATAAAAGAGAAAAAGCAGAAAGAAGAAAAGAGGGGAAAAGTTTAAAAGACAGATAAAAGAGGACATGAAGGAAAAGAAAGCAAACAAATTAAAGAGAATGGTTAAAGTTGATTAAAAAAAAGAACATCTGTGTTGTTTTTCTTCTAATTAATGTAAATTTATTTGTTAGGGAAAATTTGGATGTGAATTATGGTTAATAATATGATTAATGATTACCTTTATGATTGCCCTTAAGATTTTAGAGTGGGTATAAAGCATATGAACTGTCTGTCACCATAAGCTTTTCGAAAAGATAATTAACTTGTACAATAAAGCAAAGAATATCTCTTTATTCTCTCGTAAAAAGAAAACAATATCTCGTGTGTGTTTTTTGGTATGAATTTGGGACTTGTTTGTTGGAATACTTATGTATCACTAAAGTTCATTGAATATATGATAGGGAAAAAGTAAAAGATAAAAGAGAAAAATAGAATAATTTTTATGTATAAGGTAGATTCCCACCAAAGAATATTTAGTTCATTGCTTTCACTTAGGAGGTGTTTGATGTTTCCTTACTCGTCAACACTCGAGCACGCATAATTTTATTAAAGAATAAAAATTGCTATCCATCCGACAGTCAAAGTGACCAATTGTACATAGTTGAGCATATTTACTTAAATGCTGATTTTCTGATGGTTTTGAATTGACAGAAGATTGACGTTTTGGTTCAAAATACAACGTTCATAATCTGACTAAATTCTTAGGATGTGTAAATTAAAGGGTGATTTTTATCAATATATAAATTAAATTCTAAAATTATAATTTTGATAAGGATACTGACAAAATTACAAATATATAGTTGAAGCATCTTTTTTATTGAACTTTGGTTGAAGCATTTTTTAGAGAATTAATCGTGTATAATTTTATTTTTCGTAAAGATATAACTAATATAGTATTTTTTCCTGTATAACCACCATCTCCATAACAATATTGTTCATAGTGGTTACAAACTCTAAGTTGTCTAGCTATGTTTATCACATAAATTAGAAAACAACAATCAATATGAACGAATATACGAGACAAGTAAAGAAATTTGCAACATGGAGATTTCATTTGGGCTCAAACTCCAATATTCCCGGGATTAACTCAAGAAACCGACGACATATCCCAAACCATACTAAATCAAGATCAATAACTCGCTTGCCTACTAGAACGATAACATAGATTCCATTTTTGTTTTTAATTCCATGCACTTTATCCCCTACTTTTTGAGTTTTTTTGGCTCCTACATAGATTTTGAAACTTCTACGTTTGTTTCTAAATTCAACGAAACTTGAGCAACCTCAAGCAACCATCAACTCAATTTCCATGCATGTAAGAGTTCAGTTAACATGTATGTTGGGGTTTCTAATGTATGCACTGCATCTAAGAGATTTTAACTTTGCCTCTAGAATTTATATCCCAAATAAATTACAACATCACATTAATTAATCTACTTCGTTCACTCCTGATGCATGCTGCTCTTAGATAAACATGTTGCAAATTGCTCTTTACAAATACCCTTTCAGCCAAATAGTTCATGTTACTGCCTTTGTGAGAGCCTACTAACCTTGAGTCAATCATGGCGTACATATTAATCTTTCTACTGCACATAAGCTTGTAAATGGGAGATGTGAACCAACTAGCGTTTGAATTGTGAACTAGCTTAGCCAATCGTACAAATCTTGAAGTACTGTGTTTAAAGATTTTCTCTTGTGATGTAGTTAGATCATGGTAATATCCATACCTAGATTCTTTGTTGCTAGACTAAAACCTTAATATCTTACTCGATGTTTAACTTCCCCCTAAATCTTCTGGTTTCTCCTCTATTAAGCAAAAGCCTCCTAATAGACCAAAACCTTATTAACTAGTCTTTGTATAATTTTGTTCATAACTATGATTATGTCAAATAATACGTACCAATAAACTAGCTAAAAACTTATTCACAAGCCGTTAAGAAATTGATTATCTAATTTCACTGTGGCCGTGAGTATTTTAGTTACCCTTTAATATAGAGCCAATATCAAAACATTATGCCGAAGTTCTCCGAAAGTCGAGATGAAAACGTATAACATAATCATCCAAATTCTTGATGAAAAATCTAAGTATGGTCATCTTCACTGTATGGGGTACTCGCATTTGACAATTGAAACACGGCCTTGTGTCGCTATCATGTCACGTGCAGAATGAAACATCCGGAACTTTTTTTAATAATACTAAAAGAAAATTCAAGTTTGAAAGCAAAACAGAATATGAAAGGCATGCAAAAGGTAGTAATCATTCACCAATAATTGCAACATATACCCACCCACTCATCTAAACTATTAAATGTTATCACATACTATATTGCAAACAAAATTATATTCACATCAAACGTACTAAACAATGTTTTCATCAATTTATACTGCTGCATGGAATGTAAATCTAACAGATTTGAATTTTAAAATGAGTTTTTGTTTAAATTCAAAATTTGGTTAAATAGATGTAACTAATTCCCAAACCAATTTTTTTTAGGTTTTACATGTATACAAGTTCAAAGTTGTTTTTGGTTTTAGCAAGTTTCAAAGTTGAAGGTGCTATAATGACAAAATGATATATATAGATAGAAATTCAATGATATAGGGAGGGATGGCACAAGATAGTAGATCCACAATAATGAGTAGGAGAATTATGGGGAAAAGAGAACAATTGGTCTTACTCTCTCTTTCTCTTTCTTAACTAAAAGCCTTTCATCTGTCCTTCCTCCTTGGGAAACCCCTAATTTAATTAACTTTCCTTTTAGATCATCATTATTTTTTAAAAAAATGGATTAATAGTTGAGAATTTTGAGTTAATTGGTTGATATATTGTACTGAATACTAATACTCTAATATTAACAACCCAATGACTAAATAGCTCCCTAAAAATGAAATCATCTTTCTCTAGTAGATATCAGTAACAAAGTTTATGCAAATGCAAGCAATTTTTTGGGGATAAATGTAAGTAATTTTAGCATGAGCTATTTATGTTCATCCATTAAAGAAATAAATATTTTTCACATATACATTTTTAATATTTTGCTGCCTTCTGTCACTCTCTCTCTTTCTCTCTGCGTTTGAGGCAAAGACTGAAACACTGCTCGATATTATTTACTGTCGTACGAACAGAGGAGCACGAAGTCCACAGAATGTCAAAAGTGTATATTATTAATCCATCATTACGTTATCATTTCAACTTTGGACCAACGTACACACTCTCTCGTCCACGTGTCGTAATCTCAACGTTTGATTTGTTGGGTCTCTGCTGCTCTGCCAGCCGTAAGATCTGATATTGCCAAATGTTGCAAAGATGTTATACTGACCTATAAGAAAGTGACCAGTAAAGTTGACGCTCCTTGTTTTCACCTTCAAGAGAAATCTCTTTCTGCTCCTTTTTATTTTGTCTTGTTTTCAAAATTATAACCTGTAAATATTGCAAAAAGTTATAACCTTACAAAGATAAGAAAGTTTCTTTTGTGTGTGTGAAAACCAGAGCGTTTTTTTTTTTTGTAAACAGAGCGTTTCTTTCTCAAAACAAAAAAAACAGAGCATTTTCGACAAGTATGGATTTTTTTTTTTAAATCACAAGCTTTCTAATGTTTGTAGAGATTCTGGTACGCGTGAGATCAACGCAATCGTAATGTTAAGCAACCATAAATAGAAACTAGTGACTGATATAATTCCGACAAAACGAATTAACAAAATTAAAACCTCTTAGCATAAAGGTGTATGGGTAAAATATATATGATATATAAAATATGTATTTAGCAATATATATACAATTCAGTGTCACAGGAAAAATAAACATTGAACATTCATAAATCCTTTAATAAACTAATATAATGAGACTGCATTTTGAGGAAAAAACTTAGTTTTGGGATTAATACTCAGAGTTTGTTCAAAATATATATACTACACATTAATACTTGTCCTACATTTACAATTTGTTTATTTTCTAACACCATGTATAATCTACATGAGTAGAAGAAGGTAGTAACTATGAAAATCAATGTAGAATCACACTTTTAACCCAAGAAATGTAAAACAAAAAGTGGAGGAAGCTATGGTATTTGCAGTGTTAATTGAGTAGCTCGAGGAGCTTTTGCATGGGGAGAAGCTGTTGTTTGGGTCCCATCAACGTTAATTCAAACGTCAATGCGAAAGAGGATGCATGAATGTATGGGTACATATATTTGAGAATAATAATATATAAAAATTTGTCATAAGTAATTCAATAGTGTCAATAGTTTTCTAATATTTGACAGACACATTGTTTAATTATTTTGTAATGAATTTTAGAAAAAAATTCCATAGAATTATATAAACAAAAACAAGAGAAAAGAAAAGAAAAAAGAAGAATAATGCAGAAAGTAGAGAAGACATATAATAACAAAAATAATTGTTCTCTTACAGGACAACGGATAATAAGGCGAAATTCTCGCGGGAACCAACGCCTCCTTCTTTCTATCCCTTCCGTAATTAATAAAACAGACAAAAGACATAAGTACAAAGACAAAACACTC
>KE155641.1:62746-74576 GCA_000411075.1 Sisymbrium irio | reverse complement strand
TTAGGTCGAGGTTCCTGAATTCCACGACCGTTAGGTCGTGTCGGGTCATCCGTGCGAACGTTCCTGCTGTCCGAGGGTCGGCCCTATGCTGTCCGAGGGTCGGCCCTATGCTCTCCTGATAATTTCGGCCAACTTGGACATGCAAAGTATGATCGGCTCGGCATCCTTGATGTCACGAGTTTTCTGAAACTTTTCTACGAAAAATATATCGTAAACAGTTTTTCGGGAAAACACTTTTTCTAAAACATTCGATAAAACTTAATGTGAACAGATTTTCAGAAACTTTTATACGGAAAAAATTATCATAAACAGTTTTTCGGGAAAACACTTTTTTCTTAAACTTTCGAAAAACTTAATGATATGATCTCCCTATGATGAACTCAGATGGAAATCTAGCATGCTGATTGATTTCACAAACAGCACATCACTTGATTCCACAAACAACAAGATCAGGACAACTTGAATCCACAAGATGTTCAGAACAGGATCGACTGAAGAATGGTAACAATGGTTTTTATGGATTGAAGGAGATGATAAGATGGATAGAATATATAGCAGAGTTTCTGGATCACTAGGTGTATAGAAACTCGGATTTCAAGAACGCATTCAAAGAATCAAAGGTTGAGAGAAGAAGTGTAACATCACTTTTTTACTGAATTCTTTGCTGAAACCAAAAAGTGGCGTGACTTGCAGCTACATAAAGCCCTAAAACTAAACAACATTATGTTCTAAAACAATCAGTAAAACAGCATGGTGCTCTAAAATAAAAACAACAATGCGTTTTAAAAATAAAAAAAAAACAACGAGGCGTCCAAACATACAAGTACTAAGCCATAGTGACTTGTATATTATTACCCATTGGCAATGACTCCAAAGCAACTCGACGTAGTGATTCATCTGCCTCATAAAAAACCATGTTGAGAAAACCCAATGGAATAAAACTCATCATGGAAAAAAAAGTACAGATTCCTCACCTAAGTTACTTAGTTATCGTTACCGGGTGAGGTCTTCTGGATGAAGATGGTGAAGACTTGAAGAGCTGGTAAGTTGATTCATCCTTCTGCAATGAGTGAATGAGCTTCTTTGAATCGAGTTGTAAGTCCTTATTGATGCCTCTGAAGCTTCCTCAGGTACAAGCTGCTCCATTGCTACAAGCTTGTTTCCTTCTGGTCCATGCCTTATGTTCTTGGTGCTGGCCATGATCATATCACTTAACGAGAACAGTTTTTCGGAAAAATTTCTACGAAAAACTTATCGTAAACAGTCTTTCGGAAAAACACTTTTTCTAAAACATTCGAAAAACTTAACGTGAACAGTTTGTCAGAAACTTTTCAACGATAAACTTATCGTAAACAATTTTTCGGGAAAACACTTTTTCTAAAACTTTCGAAAAACCTGACATAAAAAAGTTTTTCGGAAATTTTTCTCTGTAAAATTTATGTTAGACCAGATGGACCGGGCTAAGGGACCAGACAAGTTGAATGCTCCAAGTGGAATCGAGGTTGCTCGATCCAAAATGTCGGTGCCCATGAAGCTGAGCCAACTGATCGTACTGATCGACCCGACCGCACGGCCGTGTACATATTCGTCCCGGTGGGTGGAAATTCAAGCCTACGGCTGACTCCACGACCTGAAGACGTTTTCTCTTGGCCCAAACGAGTTCTTTCACGTCCAAATTATCAAGAAGAATCGAATGGGTTGAGTATAAGTGCTTTTACTTGAGCTGAAGTTCATGTGCTCAATAATGGCTCCCTTTGTAGCCGGGACATGTACTGCGGCATCAGGCTGAACTTCCAAGGAGAATATTTTCACGACCTGATCGACTTTTCTTCCGGGCAAAAGTTCAAGACAAGATTACCCAGACTTAAGGAGGAGATCGAACGAGAGCTTTCGGAATTAGCACGGTTGGATGAGTTTTTACCCGATATTTCGATCGTGAGCATGGTGCAAATGTTGGATCAGCACGGGCCAAAGTCAGCGTCTCCAGGTTCAGAGTAGGCGAATGTTCATGCCTACAAAACCGCGTGGAATGAAGAGTTCTTTGACTCTACTTAATTTTCTAGTCTTCCTTTATGTTTTCTAACTATGTTTTTCCACAAAACACATTTATTTCTTTCTCTTCTTCCTATTTGTATTCGGAAACTCATTTCTGATATAGTAATAGAATTTTCTAAGTCATCTTTTGAGAGAATCTCTTTTGTTCTTGATTTAACACTTTTCTGATTTACTTGATGGGTTTAGCCAACTAGATCAATCTCTTCTCCCTTGGCATCGGTGTGTCATATCCGAACAAGAAGAAGAACCAGGAATATTTGAGGCCCCATCATAACCTTAGTGCGACCCTTCACTCCACAACAATCTCTCCAGCTATCACCGAGCAAAAGTACAAGTCCTAGGCGACTCTTCATCACATGGTATCAGAGCCACTTTTTCTTGATAACTCTAAATTGATCATCTTCTCAACCTTCCATCTTCTTTCTTTTATTTTTCTTCTTGAAATCAATCCGGGCTATTCCTTGCTCCATTGGCTTTGGTTTCGAGTCATTTAAAAAAAAAACAATTAAAAAAAAAAGAAGAACAAGACTTTTGAAAACCAAGGTAGAGAAGTGGGGGATAAATCCCACTAACTGAGGAGAAATCCAGTTTGGGAGTAGTTTAAGCGGATTTAATATCTCTTGAACTTCTATCTTCAAACGAGTTGTGTAGTTGGCTTGATTGAAACCTTGTAGATCGAATAGATCTTTTGCGAACTTGTTGAGAATTCTCTGAGTGAATCACCAATAAATCGTGTGACCTGTGTGGGTGAGATTTAAACACAAGAGAGGAGAGTTATTTCTCTTACCTTGTATGTTTAAGTTTATTTCAGAGGACATACAGTGGGAGATACAGATGAAGGAGGATCACGAAACAATCAAGAAGGACTATCTAGTATTCAAATGAGAGCACTAACCAGTGAGCTTAAACGTTTTATGAATTTAGGTATGGAGGACATCCATGCAAGACTGGACAGGATTCAAAAAGACCAGCAAACAAGGCCGGCAAGGAGAAACCGCAGGCAATCCAAATCAGTAGACTTAGATGAAGGGAGCTCATCATCTGAACAAAGCCGAAGGAGACCAGCTAGAAGGCAGCCAATCCAGGGTAGGACCGTCGACAACCCTTTCGCCAACAGAGAAGCCTGAAGCAGACCAGATGACAACATTGGTGGACTCAAGCTTAAGATCCCATCTTTCCATGGGAAGTACGATCCTGATGCTTTCCTTGAATGGGAGAGAAAGATAGAGCTTGTCTTTGACTGTCAAAACCTCTTGGACCGAAAGAAGGTAAACATTGCTGCCACAGAATTTTATGGTAATGCACTAACATGGTGGGATCAACTTGTGACCACTAGGAGAAGGTCAGGTGAAGAACCCCTCGCGGATTGGGACAACCTAACAACTCTTATACGCATACATTTTTTCCAAATCATTATCTGAGGGAACTACATCAGAAGCTTAGACGTTTGACCCAAGGAACAAAAAGCGTGGATGATTACTATCAAGAAATCGAGGTTATAATGATCAAGGCTGATACGAGTGAGGATCTTGAAGCTACCAAGGCTAGATTTCTTAGTGGACTTAACCGAGAAATACAGGACTGTATGGAGCTTCAAGAATATGAAAGAATTGAGGAAATACTTCATAAGGCCATCCTGGTGGAACAACAGTCCAAGAGGAAACCCTACTCTAGACCCTCGTACCAGACTCCATCCCGACCACCAATAGCTGAGAAAAGTAAGGTTCCCATTTCAAATACTTCTGGCTTTAAAACTAACAGTTTTCCTCCTCGTTTTGATAAAAACAAAGCCGTGGACACCACTGGCAGAGCTAGGGAAATCAGGTGTTTCAAGTGTCAGGGATTAGGACACTTTTCTAAAAAATGCCAAAACCAACGTGTCATGATCATTCGAGAAAATGGAGATGTTGAATCCAAAGATGAAGTGGAGGATTCTGAACCAACTTTTTATTAAGATCCTGACGAAGACAGTGTTGAGTACCCGGCCCAAGGAAACCTTCTGGTCACTCGGTGATCATTGAGTACATTGATCAAACCAGAGGAGAAAGCCCAACGAGAGAACCTGTTTCACTCCAGATGCCTCATCAAAGATAAGGTATTTGGTTTGATAATAAATGGAGGTAGTAGCAGTAATGTGGCAAGTGTTGAACTTGTCAGGAAACTCGGTTTGGAAACACGACCACATCCTCGAACTTTCAAGCTGGAATGACTCAATAAAATCGGAGAGCAACAAGTAACAGAACAGGTGCTGGTGACATTGTCCATTGGACGGTACAAGGATGAAATCCTATGTGATATTTTGCCCATGGACGCAAGTCATGTCCTACTTGGTCGACCTTGGCAGTTCAACAGACGAGTTATCCACGATGGATTCACGAATCGGCATTCCTTTAAACATGAAGGAAAGAAAGTCACGCTTGCTCCCTTGACCCCACTCGAAGTCCATCAAGACCAAGTTCAGCTCAGGAAAAACCGTGAAATAGCAAGCAGATAGACACGACCACCAGTAAGAAATCCAACTTTTATATAAAGTCTAAGCAGGTTAATCACTCTTTGAGTTCTCATTCTTCTTTCATTTTACTTATTTATAAAGAAACTCTAACTATGTCTTCTGACCTTGCACCGGAGATCCCGAGTGATTTGAAGAAACTTTTGCCGGACTTTGCTGATGTATTCCCTGAACAAAACCCAAAGGGACTACCACTGATCAGAGGGATCGAACATCAAATTGATTTGGTCCCCGGGGCTTCTCTTATAAATAGTCCCGCTTACCGAACTAATCCAGATGAGACCAAGGAGCTTCAAAAGCAGATCGATGAGGTATTGGAAAAAGGATATATCCGTGAGAGTCTCAGTCCTTGTGCAGTTCCGGTTCTTTTGGTACCAAAGAAGGATGGGTCTTGGCGCATGTGCGTGGACTGCCGAGCAATAAACAACATCACGGTAAAATATAGACATCCAATTCCTAGGCTAGACGACATGCTAGATGAATTGCATGGTTCCATTTTGTCTTCTAAAATAGATTTGAAAAGTGGCTATCACCAGATTAGAATGAAAGAGGGTGATGAGTGGAAGACCGCTTTCAAAACTAAACTTGGATTGAATGAATGGTTATTAATGCCTTTCGGTTTGACCAATGCCCCTAGTACTTTCATGCGCTTGATAAACCATATTTTGAGAGCCTATATAGGACACTTTATGGTTGTATACTTTGATGATATCCTTATCTACAGCAAGAGTCATTCTGACCATAGGAATCATTTGAAATTGGTTTTGGAAGTGCTTAGAAAGGATTGTATGTTTGCCAACCTTAAAAAGTGTCCTTTTGGAATGGATAACCTCATGTTTTTAGGTTTTCTTTATGGCGCAGATGGCTTGAGGGTTGATGAGGAGAAAGTTAAGGCAATCACTGAAGCATCTGAAAAGGCAACACAAGTTGAACAAACGGCATACCAAGTTGAACAAACAGCATGCCAGTTCATCGAAACTTTTCCATACGAGATCAAATACAAGCAAGGTAAGGAGAATATAGTTGCTGATGCACTTTCTAGAAGCTACACTCTCCTATCTACTCTTGAGGTTAAGTTGATTCGGTTTAAATTCATGAAGGACTTGTATTGTGTTGATCCGGATTTTAAAGAACCTTTTGAGAAAATTGACCGGACAGCATTTGGGAGCTATCACCAGATTAGAATGAAAGAGGGTGATGAGTGGAAGACCGCTTTCAAAACTAAACTAGGATTGTATGAATGGTTATTAATGCCTTTCGGTTTGACCAATGCCCCTAATACTTTCATGCGCTTGATAAACCATATTTTAAGAGCCTATATATGACACTTTATGGTTGTATACTTTGATGATATCCTTATCTACAGAAAGAGTCATTCTGACCATAGGAATCATTTGAAATTGGTTTTGGAAGTGCTTAGAAAGGATTGTATGTTTGCCAACCTTAAAAAGTGTTCTTTTGGAATGGATAACCTCGTCTTTTTAGGTTTTCTTTATGGCGCAGATCGCTTGAGGGTTGATGAGGAGAAAGTCAAGGCAATCACTGAAGCATCTGAAAGGGCAACACAAGTTGAACAAACGGCATGCCAGTTCATCGAAACTTTTCCATACGAGATCAAATACAAGCAAGGTAAGGAGGACTTGAGGTTAAGTTGATTCGGNCATTCTGACCATAGGAATCATTTGAAATTGGTTTTGGAAGTGCTTAGAAAGGATTGTATGTTTGCCAACCTTAAAAAGTGTCCTTTTGGAATGGATAACCTCATGTTTTTAGGTTTTCTTTATGGCGCAGATGGCTTGAGGGTTGATGAGGAGAAAGTTAAGGCAATCACTGAAGCATCTGAAAAGGCAACACAAGTTGAACAAACGGCATACCAAGTTGAACAAACAGCATGCCAGTTCATCGAAACTTTTCCATACGAGATCAAATACAAGCAAGGTAAGGAGAATATAGTTGCTGATGCACTTTCTAGAAGCTACACTCTCCTATCTACTCTTGAGGTTAAGTTGATTCGGTTTAAATTCATGAAGGACTTGTATTGTGTTGATCCGGATTTTAAAGAACCTTTTGAGAAAATTGACCGGACAGCATTTGGGAGCTATCACCAGATTAGAATGAAAGAGGGTGATGAGTGGAAGACCGCTTTCAAAACTAAACTAGGATTGTATGAATGGTTATTAATGCCTTTCGGTTTGACCAATGCCCCTAATACTTTCATGCGCTTGATAAACCATATTTTAAGAGCCTATATATGACACTTTATGGTTGTATACTTTGATGATATCCTTATCTACAGAAAGAGTCATTCTGACCATAGGAATCATTTGAAATTGGTTTTGGAAGTGCTTAGAAAGGATTGTATGTTTGCCAACCTTAAAAAGTGTTCTTTTGGAATGGATAACCTCGTCTTTTTAGGTTTTCTTTATGGCGCAGATCGCTTGAGGGTTGATGAGGAGAAAGTCAAGGCAATCACTGAAGCATCTGAAAGGGCAACACAAGTTGAACAAACGGCATGCCAGTTCATCGAAACTTTTCCATACGAGATCAAATACAAGCAAGGTAAGGAGGACTTGAGGTTAAGTTGATTCGGTTTAAATTCATGAAGGACTTGTATTGTGTTGATCCGGATTTTAAAGAACCTTTTGAGAAAACTGACCGGACAGCATTTGGGAAGTATTACCAAGTTGATGGATACTTGTTCTTTGATAACCGCTTGTGCGTTCCACAGTGTTATTTACGGGAAATATTTGTTAGGGAAACTCACGGAGGAGGACTGATGGGCCACTTTGGAGAAAGGAAGACCTACAAGGTCATGCATGATCATTTCTTCTGGCCCGGCCTATCTAAAGACGTGGAACGGATTGCAGTCGTCGTATTGTGTGCAAAAAGACTAAGTCCACTACTCAGCCTCAAGGTTTATACTCTCCACTCCCTATTCCTTCTCATCCCTGGACCGATATATCTATGGACTTTGTGTTAGGACTGCCTAGATGTAGGACCAGAAAGGATTCCATTTTTGTGGTCGTTGATAGGTATTCTAAGATGGCACACTTCGTTTCTTGTCAAAAATCTGATGATGCCATGCATGTAGCTGATTTATTTTTTAGGGAAATGGTTAAGATTTCATGGGATGTCGAGAACCATTGTGTCTGATAGGGATACCAAGTTTTTGAGTTTCTTTTGGAAGACTTTGTGGGCTAGATTAGGAAATCAGCTAATGTTTTCAACTACTTGTCACCCCAAATGGATGGTCAGACTGAAGTAGTAAACCGCACCTTGTCTGCTATTCTCAGGTCTTTAGTCAAAAAGAATCTTAAAACTTGGTAAGAAAACTTGCCTCATGTTTAATTTGCTTACAACCATTATATGCATTCTGCGACTAAGCATTCTCCATTTGAGGTCGTTTACGGTTTTAATCCACTGTCTCCACTTGATCTTTTACCATTTCCTGTTAGTGAAATAGTTAGTGCAGATGGACGCGAGAAGGCAGAAACCGTTAAAAAGCTGCATGAACAAGTCAAGGCCAACATTCAAGCCAAAACTAAGGCTTATGAAACATATGCCAACAAGAGCCGTCGTGATATGTCCTACGAACCAGGAGATCTTGTGTTGACACACTTGATGAAGGAAAGGTTCCAAGAAGAAAGGAAGTCAAAGTTGATGCCCAGAATCGATGGCCCATTTGAAATCATTAACTTAAAAGGTAAGTATGATATTTCTCCTAGTTTCAATGTCACTGATCTTTCTCCTTTTTTTCCTGATGTTGCAGATTCGTGGACGAATCCTTTTGAAGAAGAGGGGAATGGTAGGAACATGGGTAGCAGTTTGGGCCAAGACCAGGGACATTTCTCGAACAGCACAGCCGTTAGCATGTAGGATGGGGCACAGACTGATCTCATGGGGAAAACGCGGGGCAAGGACCAGATGGACCGGGCTAAGGGACCAGACAAGTCGAATGCTCCTGGTGGAATCGAGGTTACTCGATCCAAAAGGTCGGTGCACCATGAAGCTGAGCCAACCGATCGTACTGATCGACCCGACCGCACGGCCGTGTACAGATTCGACCCGGCGGGTGGAAATTCAAGCCTACGGCTGACTCCAAGGCCTGAAGTCGTTTTCTCTCGACCCAAACAAGTTCTTTCTCGTCCAAATTATCAAGAAGAATCAAATGGGTCGAGTAGAAGTGCTTTTGCTCGAGCTGAAGTTCATATGCTCGATGATGGCTCCCTTTGTACCAGGGACATATACTGCGGCATCGGGCTAAACTTCCAAGGAGAATATTTTTATGACCTGATCGACTTTTCCTCTGGGAAAAAGTTTAAGACAAGATTACCCGGACATAAGGAGGAGATCGAGTGAGAGCTTTCGGACTTAGCACGGTTGGATGAGTTTTTACCCGATCTTCCGATCAGAGCATGGTGCAAAGGTTGGATCAGCATGGGCCGAACTCAGCGTGTCCAGGTTCAGAGTAGGTGAATGGTCATTCCTACAAAACCGCATGGAATGAAGAGTTATTTGACTCTTATTAATTTTAGTTTTCCTTTATGTTTTCTAAGTATGTTTTTCCTCAAAACACATTTATTTCTTTCTCTTTTTCCTATTTGTATTCGCAAACTCATTTCTAAGAAAGCAATCAAATTTTCTATGTCATCTATTGAGAGAATCTCTCTTGTTCTTGATTGAAAACTTTTCTGATCTACTTGGTGGGTTTAGCCAACTAGATCATTCTCTTCTCCCTTGGCTTTGGTGCGTCATATCCGAACAATAAGAAGAACCAGGAATAATTTAAGGCCCCCTCAAAACCTCAGTGCGACCCTTCACTACACAAAAATGTATCCAGCTATCGCCGAGCAAAAGTACAAGTCCTAGGCGACTGTTCATCACTGCCTGTGTGATAGTTCTGGTGCAGGGTGTTCACGGGGAAATGGCTGATACACTATAAGATCCTTGTGGCCGCGATGTGTGGTGTGTGTGGTGTGAAGGCCTTTGTGACCACGGGGTCCAAAGTGGAGACGAGGTGGATGTGTGTTGTGTGTTGATTGCTTGTGTGCTTTGGACTAATGTGTCTTGTGCTTCGGCTATCTTCCTTTGGGTTTACTAATGGTTGTATTGGCCTCCAGGCTCACTCAGTATTATTGATTACTCATCTGTTCTCTCTTACTTTTTTTCTACTTGAAACCGTAGTGTGTAGAGTAGTGGGAAGCGGCACGTGAAGTCCAATGTAGATATGTGGTGTTTACTTCTTAAATATTTTTTGATCGTAAGTATGTTTTATAAAGCCGTTTTATATTACGAGGTTGTAATCTTAGATTTGTACAAATGGGGATTGTGTAGGATGCATCCACTAGACTAGGCTTGTAATATGTAACAAAAGCTTTTGATAGAATCAAATGGATGGTTTGTTATATAAGACCTTGTTGTTGCTGGTAATGACCTAGTCTGGGCTGACACAACCTCTGGTCAGAGTACGGGTTGGCAAGCCTTAGGCTTTGATCGAGAGGGTTCGACTAGTACAAGAATGTGGCCTGAGCTTTAGATGTGTTCTAAACTGGGCCGGCTCTTTGCTAGACTCGACGCGTAACATTCTGGTTTGATTTAGGACGTGGGGAATGTTTGCACATGTTCTTGTTTAATTGTTGCAAGGCCGGTGGGTTTTCTGAGTCTTAGAACGAACCGGGACTGTTACAGCTCAGGGCGAAACCGAGTCCTTGAATAAATTGATGGAAGAATTCAAAGTTGTTGTCTGAAGGATCGATGGAGGTAGTGATAGGCTGCCCTTGAGGCCCTCAAAAGTTCGCTCTGATATGTGTCTCGTTTCCGAGAAGAGATGACGCTCAATACAACTCCAACTATCCAGGATGCTCTTCATCGAGCTTCGAGCTTTATCAAACTCGAAGAAGACATCCGAACTTACGAACGAAAAAACTTTGCCCTAGACCTTCGAGCAAGAACGCGCCTCTGGCTCCTAACGCCTATTCAGGAAAGAAAGGAAGCATGTACGTAAACTACGAATCTAAAGGCAGAGATACCAACTCGCAACTATCTCCTCGCCCAGAGGAACGTCCAGACATGAAGGAGGAGTTAGACGAGGAAAAGGTCCGAACTCGTGGACTCGTAAATCCAATTACGATCCCAAAGCTTACTGCGAGCATCACAAGGCTTACGGCCATTCAAATTTGAATTTCCGATAAATAGGAACCAAGCTCACAAATAAACTCCTAGCAGGAGAACTCGTTGACATAGCCAAACTCATCGTAATCGAGGCTCACGAAGAGGTGGAGCAACACGAGGATGTTACTGAGGAAGAATCTGGTCAAGCCTCAGAAGAGCCTAACCCGGAGAAACCGAAGTGTGGTAGTCCTAATAATGAGCATTATGGATCAAACAATCGTATAAAGGTGTACATGATTATGGGAAGATCACAACACTGCCCCAATACAATTTCCGTCCTGAAAGGCAGGCCGAAACAAGCGACAAACTGGCTGCAACCTGCTACTAGTAACGACTTCCGAATCACTTTTGACGAAGAAAACATAACCGAGATCCAGTATCCACATAACGATCCACTCGTGATCAAGTTGGCCATCGGCGATCCTAATATCTCCAGAGTATTGATCAACTTCGGGAATTCGGTTGATGTCATCTTCTGAGAAACTCTCCGAAGAATGGACGCCCATACCGAAACCCTTAACGGGGTTTGCATGCAAATCTAACATTCGACTACCCGTCCAGGGAGGAGAAGTTACAAAAGTCGTGAACTTTGTAATGGCCAATCACCCGGCCATTTATAACGTCATTATTGGGATCCTTTAGATCAATTCATTGCGAGCTATCCACTCAACCTACTATATATGCCTAAAGTTCCCGACGAAAACAGGCATACACACCATTTGAGAAAACCAGAAGGAGTCCCGAGTTTGTTTCCTAGCAGAACATAAATTCTGGAAACTCCAACTGAGTAACGAGACTCCCTCCAAATGTAAGAACTCAAAATATTCGCAATAAGCTTTTTGAAACAGACTCCGAAAGAAATTTTCAAGCAAGAGGGGCTTAAGGAGGTTTTCATGAAAGAAACCGCACAATCAGGACAGGGAGTTAACACTTCTGAAACCAATCCTAAGGCGTCAAAAGATGCACTTGAGCAGTCCAAAGCTCACGACATGGAGTCCTAAACTCCCCTCAAACTTTAAAAAGTGTCATTTGCGTCAAGTCTTAACTACAATGACCCGGCCCAATGCCATAAAAAATTGAATTATGAGACGGCTT
>KE155641.1:38489-50811 GCA_000411075.1 Sisymbrium irio | reverse complement strand
TGGCGACCACAAAAATACAGTGTGTGGTCGCCATTTTCTCCAAGAGGAGATAATGGCGGCCATCGAGTTTCCTTGACCGAATTTATGGTCGCCATTTTTCCTTTAGGAAGTAATGGGATCCACCGATCCATCGGAACATGAAAATCTAGTTTGAAAACTCACAAATTTCTTTTCGGAAAGGACGTTGAAGTGTATGAACACCCTCCAAAGATGCAAAGACCAAGCATGGTCGCCACTTTTCCTCCCTTAAGATAAAATTCAACGACCAACACTCAATGTGTTGTCGCCATTTTCTATAATGAAGGAAAATGGCGGACCATAAACCATCAGAACACTAGTTATGGTCGCCATTTCCCTTCCTTAGAGAAAATGGCGACCAAAAATCATCAGAACACAAGTTCTGGTCTAATTAGAACCAAAGACCATCCGGACATAAGTCCTGGTCGCCATTTTCTCTTAGGGAGGACAATGGTGACCATCAAGCCCTACAACATGAAAGCATGGTCGCCATTTTCTCCCTTTAAAGAAATTGGCGACCAAAGACCTTTGGGATACAAGTCATGGTCGCCGTTTTCTCTAAGGGAGGAAAATGGCGACCATCAAGATCTAAAACTTGAAAACATGGTCGCCAATTTCTTCCTGTGGAGAAAAAGGAGAAAAAGGCGACCACAACACTTTAAAACACTAAAACTCAACATTAAACAGCGATCATGATCATTTGCATGCTTCCAGGACAAGTCTAGACTGAACCGACAAGTTTTCGGATCCATTCGGCATTTGCACCTTTGAAACACTGTTCACGTACTGTTCGTAAACCAAGGAAATTGGACCGGGGCGAATTGGCGATCGTAAGTTATTTAAGTCAAATCGGACCGAATACGAGATGGATCAAGATAGACTAAACGGCGACGTGCTGCAGAAGTTGAGCCATGAACCGGGCCAAAGCCCGTCAAAACATATAAGTCGGCGAAATAAGGAGTCTAGCGAAGTCCCACATCGGTAGCAGCTTTTTTCAGCACCCCGAGACGTCCAGTATATATAGGATAGCATGTAATAGGTTTTAGCCATTTCATTCTAAATACTTAGGCTCGTATTATAAGACTTTTAAAGCTTTACGATTCTCCTTTCTATTTTTGGAAAAGATCAATAAAAACAACTATTTGCAATGTTGGTCCTAGATTTCCTGTTTAAACTGATTTTTGAGCACACATTTTTATAAGTTTTGATTGTGCGAGTTTCGACTCTCACAGCCATATAGACTAAGATTGTAACTTTGGAGTGGAAAGATGATGAGCCGGATGTGCAGTCCAACTTCGAAGGCGGAAAATGAGATGAGGTTGAAGGAGGCAAAGGAGATGAGGTGGAAGGAGACAAAGGAGTTGAGGTGGAATCTCCTGAAAATGAACCGGTATGTAGGGTTCTTTTCTATTTACGGGAGACTTACAAGTTAAAGTGAACATAATTTTTATTTGGAAACGTTTATGGTGGTGGTGGACGTATTTCTAATGTTTGGACTAACTTATTTTTATGTTTCGATAGACTTATTTGACATTATGAAAAAATTATGCAGATGAAATAGTGATAGACTTATTCGAATTATATTTATAGTCATGATATATTTCGTTTTCAGTTATGATAGACTTTTGTTCATTTTGTGGTGGAAATTTAGTTGCGATACACTTCCAGTCATGATAAACTTATTGTTCCAGTATTGATAAACATATTTTTACAGTCATGATAGACTTCTTGTTCTATTCATGATAGGCTTATTTTTACAGTCATGATAGACTTATTCTTCAGTTGTGGTAGACTTTCAATTTGTAGTTGTGATATTGTATTGATTGATATCGAGGGTTGATCCTTGTTTTTCTTGCAGTCATGGATGGTGGTTGAGGACCAAACTTCTGATCCCCAGTTCTCAGTTAAGCGTTTGGTTAGGAATCCAAAAGTTAAAATCCACTACTGTTCGTTATGTGATTCTGGATAGCACAAGGAAATGGAATCATGAACCTGGTCATGGAGAGCTCGTAGCTATTGAGGAATCTACAATTGAAGGGTGTTTAAGCCGAAATAAAGATACTATCATCAGAAAGACACTTGAGATACATTCAAGCTACTCCACCTTCAAGCTGATAATCATGTAGGCAAGTAGCTTGTGTGTGCTCTTTTTCCCTGCCTTTGATTTTGTCCTACTGAATTTTTTAAAGGGAGGTTTTTAATGAGGCCACAAGTTACTTTTCCTATCACCTATATGATTGATCTCGGACCATCCACATATCTATCTTATGTTATATTTTTATCTAAGTTATTGAGTCAAACATTAGTCTTTATATCTATTTTCGAATTGATCTTTGTGTGTTTTCCATGAGGAGTCTTGATCTTCTCCTATATATTGTGGATGAAAATCAGTAATAAAACAATCATCTTATTATCAAAAACTTTGTTCTTATTTTGTGAATTTTCTCTCTGAGAAATTCACTTGTTGGTGTGTAATATCCAACAGCCTAAAGGTGTCTAAATTGGTGTGTCATATCCGATTCGGTAATCTAGGAGTATCAATAGTCCTTCCATCACTCTTGTATCACCATTAAATCAACTGTCTTGAGAAGCTTGAGTCTTTTGATTCGTTTCTGCAGAAAATTATCCCATTTGTTCCAGAGAAGCATCCTAGGATCTTATTAAGTGGTATCAGAGCAACTCTGGTAGAGAAGTGTTCATCTTTCTCTCTGATTTTCGTTTGTTCTATTCTGATCTGTTGAGTTTTTCTGTTTCATTCATCTTCTGATTTTCGTTTTCCATCCTAATAACCCCAAAAACTTTAATTTTTCTTTCTTGTTTATGTTATTTGATTTGAAATTATCATATGTTTATCTGTTTTGTTTATTCAGTTGCTCATTTTGTTGTATGAAAGTAATTTGGTTGAAAATCATAAACCCAGAAATTTTTCAATGCACTGAAATTTGTTTTTCTACAACTGATTTTATAAATTGACTTTTCATATTTTTTATGATTATTTTTGTTCAGTTTTCATCCATTTTCATTGCTGAATCATTGTTGTTTGTGTCAATTCAAAATTAACATGCAATGAATCAGTGTTTTGTTTATTTCTGATTGTTTGTTTCTTTTAGAACTTCTTACTTGTTGTATTCTTCTTTCTCTTGTCTCAGGTACTATGGGTAGGAGATCAGAAAGGAGAACTCAATAAGGATAAAGAGCTGTTACCCAAGGCTATGAATGTTCAGCTGCAGGAGATGAAGAAAGCCAGCTTTGATGAATTTCGTGAGGAGTTTAGACAGAAACATCAACAAGCTATTACTCAGAGTCGGGATTCTAACACCTTTGAGGGGAGACAAAGACGAGGGTATGAAGGCAGAGGCAATTGCAGAGACAAATTTGCTGATCAAAATATTAAATTCCCTCCTTTCTATGGTGATGCTAACCCTGCTGCATATGTGGAGTGGGAAGAAAAGATGGAGTTGATTTTCAATTGTCAAAGCTACGTTGAAAGAAAGAAGGTTCAAATCGCTACTGCTGTGTTTTGTGGTCATGCTTTGAGCTGGTGGAATCAACTGGTAAAGTCCAGAAGACTTGATAGAAAAAAACAAGTGGAAACATGGCATAAGATGAGAGTTATGATGCGTAGAGAGTATGTTCCAAAACAGTACTATAAGGAAGTACTTCGAAAGCAGTCTGAAATAAAGTCATGTTGCAAACTCAGTTCAGAAACAGCAAGGAAGTGAGCCACTCAAGAGGACCAACACAACACGTCCTTTCATTTAGAAGCAGCATCAAGAACTAGTTACTACTGTCTCAGAACTCAAAGATGCCGAACCAGACTCAGCTACAATTCAAGAAGTTCAAACTGAAATATCTAGGATAAAGGAGAAGTCTGAGCCAAAACAAGTGTGTTCTCTTTTCTTACCTCAGTCTGAATTTAATTTCAATAATTCCTTCGATGAACTAACTTGTCTTGAACCGGTACAACCGAGTAGACTTTTCTCAGTGTCACAGGTTGTGGAAGAAAACTTAGCAGAAACAGAACCAGAGCAATCAACACAAGGAGAGCTGTTGGAACAGCAAAACAGCTTGCAACCAAATACAATTTCTAAATCCTTGTATTACAATCTCCAAGAGCACTGTAAGGATTCTAATATGGTTGTCTTTGTGCCTGAAATTTTTGTTTAAATAGTGCAAAAGACATAAAATGTTTTGGTCTTAACAAAGTAAAAGATTTTTCTGTTTCAAATCTGTGTTTGTAATACAGAAAATATCTTTGATCAAAAACGTTTTCAAAATAAAATAAGAACATTTCTGGTCATGTTTTGAGTCTTGAACAATTCATGAAGCACTATGAAAATATTTTAGAACCTGTTCTTAAACTAAATGATTTATGTTTCAGATCATCTTGTGATCCTTTTGCTAGAACTGAAGAGGAAAGTTTTGCTGTGAAAATTCCTAGGCATGATCTGATCATTGATAATTCTTTTGCTTCTTCTTATGTCTTGAAATAAACTAGGAAGTTGCATGAATCGAATTTGCATCATTCTAATGCTAGAATTGAAATTGTGAAGTCTGCAAATATCTCTGAATTTGACCTTGATTGTTTGTGTGCTGAAAAATATTCTAAACGTGTAGGATTGTTCTTTGAGTAAATTATAGTGTACAACACTTTCTTTGACAAACCTGTTGCACAATTGAAACTAAAGCTCACTGATTCTGAATCAGTGAATTTGAACCTTGTTGAAAAAATCTCTCCATAAAACTCATTTTGAGGAAACGAGAGGACCTATCCTTCGAGAGAACTTCATCATCACATCCCCTGAAAGGCGAGCTGGCCACTCCCACTTTTTTCAGCATTTATAAGCTTCTTACAAACCTTCACCGGTTCAGAAACTTTCCAACAGCCTTAATCGGATCAGAAACTTTCTTATAAACTTCAAGCTTAAATTTAATCCGAGAAAACATCTCATCATATGCCAGCACTGGGAGGTCGAGGTAGATCTCTTCTAGTCCATCATCACTAGACAAACAACAACTTGGGGGCCTTTCAAAGAATTAAATTTCATCGTAAACACAGACAACAGTTTGGAGGCCTTTCAAAGAATGAAATTTCATCGTAAACTATCAACTTGAAATTCTCATAGGAAACGCTTCCCAAAATCTCAACATAATCCCCAAAAAATGGGCTGTCTATGAATCAACTGGAGTCACTCCACCCTTGGAAGAATGATTGGCTCGGTTCAGCTTTGCTTCATCATTAAAACTCTTCCGAAAACCTAACTCTCTCATGAGGAACAATTTTGCGAATAAAAAAACGTTCTTATCAAAACCAGCACAGAGAGCAGTCCTCTCCAACACATTCAAAATAATTTTTATTTGCAACAAGCTTGACCCGACCAAGGTGCATACCAGTGTACGGGTTGGCGTTCTTTTAATTCAGATCCGTCGATCCGATACGAGATGAATTGCCGGCCCGGTCTAATTTATCATGAATCGATCGATCCCTTGTACTGATCGATCGACAAGCTCGGCGTCAGGGCATGATAAGAAAAACGATCGACTTGGTCTCGGAGCACGACCAATCACGTCCAGCTCAGCCTCAAAAGTTGCCAAATATAGACCAACACGGTCGGCTCGGCCACAGAATGAACATAAGTTGGTTTTTAAAGAAACTTAACTCGAATACTTTTTGAGAAAGACTACTAAAAACAGTTCGAGCTTGGAATGCCTAACACGCACACTGGCATCCGGCTCGTCATCTCTCGTGGTGGAAATTGTCGACCCAACATGTATCACCTGTCCGGCTCGACATTTTCACCACCATCCTCTCTGGATCGTTCCTCTCGGAATATCAGGACAGCACGTTAATGGCTGACTGGCTAGAAATTGTGTCCGTCCAGGTCAGCCAAAATTGAATATGAACAGTTTTTCGGAAAAAAATTTCTACAAAAAACATAACTTGAAAAGTTTTCCGGGAAGGCTATAAAGTAAACTTTTGAAAACCTTAAGTTCAACAGTTTTTTGGAAACAATATCCACGAAAATTTTCAAAAAAACTTAGCTCAACAGTTTTTCGGATAAACCTTTGAGAGAATTCGATGGAAATCACAAATCCAACTGAACATGTCCATCTTGGCACAAGTGTGACCATCTCTCGATCTTTTCCACCAGAACATCAAGATGGGGCATAAAGATCCGACCGGCTTGGCATTTCGCCCATCCAGCTCGGCTAAATTTGATTATCTATTATTTACTCAAAGAAACTTATACGAAAACTTAACTTGAACAGTTTTTCGTAATTTGGAACTTGGCAAAAAGGTCGACCAGCACGATCGATTCGGCCAAAAATTCAGCCAATTATCAGGCAGCACGATCATTATCATCCGGCTCGTCGTCCATACCATCATATCCTGTCAATCATGGAACATCAAGGTGGTACCAATCCACTCGACACTCCTCCTTCTCTCCTCTTATTTGCTCAGAAGCGAGACGGGGTGATGAAACGTGTCCGGCTCAGCACACATCCACCTTCCTTTCCATTGAACAGTCGCTGCAAAATACTGGTGCAGGATGAAATAAGGCAGCCAGCTTGGCAAACGGTGACTGGCTCGTCATCTAGGCTGCTTTAACGTCGAGGCAATCCACCAAACACCAATCGGTTCAGATTCATGGTCGTCCGGGTCAGCCAAACCCATTTTCGTTTGCTTCCAGACAAAAACTTTCGGAAAAAAAGCTTAAATGAAGTGTTTGTCGGAAAACAATTTCCATGAAAAGCTTAGCATAAACAGTATTTTGGGAAAATCTTACAAAAACTTTTGAAAACCTGAGCATGAACAGTTTTTGAGAATCAATTTGCGATGGAATACTTAGTGTGAACAGTTTCTCAGAAAAACTCTTACAAAAACTTTCGACAAACCTAACATGAACAGATTCTCAGAAACAATTTTTTGTAAGAACTTAGCTTGAACTTTTTTTGGTGATAACTTTTACGACCTTAAACTTCCTTTGGAAAAACAGTTCCATTTCTTAATATGTGTTGCACTCTTGTCCTTTACTACGCTGTTTTCCCATCGTGTTTTGCCTTAATGAGACAACATCATAAGAGTATCTCAAACCGATCATTCTCCACACATACAAGACGCTTAAATATCTAACAGTCCTCAACACATAAGGAGAATTGCAGCCGGCTAGGCTGAAACCCACATCGTTTTTGTCGAGTGAAAGCCAACTCTTCTCCCTTCCAATCGTCAAATTCCAAGTCTTCTTGTCCATTCTTCATCAGCCTTTTGGTTGGTTCGAGACCTGTAATGCTAAAACATCATTCGGTTCGGCAATGATCTGTCCTTTTCCTGAAAATTAGTTTGAAATTCTGGTACACAAGGTCGCGAGCCAACAATTCACGAAAGCTGAGAACCGAAACATCTTAACTCCATAATCACGTATCATATTTCTGGACTACCTCGTCATTATCATACATGAGACTGACGAGCTGGGGACTAAATATTAAGGTTAAAACCTACATTTCAGGAATTAACGGGTAATGTTTAAATATCGGAAAAAATATTTCATATTTGAATATTTCCGGAAAAATAACGATATTTTTGGATAATAGTTTAACTTATATATCGATAACTTTACGAAAAGGTATATAAAAAATGATAAAAGTTGTGATTCTCCAAATTTTTCCTATCTTAAACTGAACATTTTGGAGGAGACGGTGACCGGCTCGGCCATTTTGAGCAGCACAATCTGCCGAGTCAGACGGTGTTCCAGGGTAGGCAAGGATGCCGAGCAGGTTGGCACGGACGATCCTTCTTCCGTCAGAATGCAAAGCCGTCCATGGAACTCAATCAGCTTGGCCGTTTTCTGCTCCATTCAATGCTGACTCGGACGGTCTGATCGGCCAAAGCCCGCGTGGCATGACCAGATCGGTGTCTCTCCTCTTTGGTCGGTAATGCAGAGCGGAACAGAGGACGAGGCTGACAATGGTGTGCTGAGACGTCGAGCTGGAAGAACGGTCCTGCCAATCGTCGACCAACATGGCCGGCCCGGCCCCCTTCTCTACATTTGTAAACACAAGCTAACAAGTTATCAAGATGACTCGATTTTAAACAATAAAATTAATCTTCTCTTTGTCCTAGTTTTCTGAAATTAGATTAGCTACCTAGTTTATGTGCACTTGTAGTAGAAACTAGGATCAAAATTCAATGTATCAAGTTTTTGGTGCCGTTACGACGGGGACTAATTCCTTACCTTTGATTCTCGGATTGAAATTTAGTCTAAGATTTACTAATTTGTTCTTTTTTCTTTTATTTTGTGTCTTTCAGGTGAATCAAGAGGTCGAAAGAACAGAACGAGCAAATAAACATAACATGCCTAATAACGCCAACATGGGCGATAGAGGCAATGAAAACTTAGCGGCTGACCTGCAGCAGCTTTGTCAGAAAATGCAGCAGTTGCGACAGCAGCAACAACCACAGCCGCATCATGCCATTGGAGATATACACACCCCTCATGCTTCCAAAGGAAAGATTTTGAAATCAAGCCTCAACTGATTGCATTGGTGAAGCAGTATTTGTTTCATGGTTTGGCTGTAGAAAATCCTATGAACCACATTAAGAATTTTGAAGAGATTTGCAGTACCACCAGCTCTAATAAGTGCCTTGCTGATTTCCTCAGATGCAAACTCTTCTCATTCTCTTTAGCTAACAGAGTATTGAGGTGGATCAAGTCACTTCCTCTTAGCTCTTTCACTATATGGGAGTAGTATAGATTAGCGTTCTTGAATCACTTCTACACTAAGTCTAAAACTGCATCTCTGAGGAATAAAATCTCATCGTTCTAACAACAGCCTGGAGAAGCTTATTGCGAAGCTTGGGAAAATTACAAGGAGTACCATAGAATGTGTCCTCATAATGGGTTCACTGATGAGCAGATTCTGGGCATATTTTAGGATGGTGTTGAATGGGCTTATCGGAATGCCTTGAATGCAGTCAGCAACGGGAACTTTATGACCAATACCAGGGAAGGAGCATAGAGTTGATAGAGAGCTTGGCTACAAGTTCTAGCTACAAACCTCATGATTATGACCAGTCTAGATCTGTCAGCAGTGTTGAATCACAGAAGATTGATGAGCTGACATAAAAAGTGACTCTCTTGTTAATGAGAAATCAGAGAATTCTGCAGCTTTGTGAGAACAAAAGAGATGAGCAACATGCTGATGTGAATTATGTGAATGGAGACTATGTGCAGAATCAGAGCTTTCAAGATCATGCAAATAACTCTCAAGTCAGGCTCGAGTCTCTTATGCAGTTGATCTTGCTCAACCAGGAGAAATCTGCTAACGCGATCAATGTCAAGGTAGACAGCATGTACTATGATCTTAACAGTAAGTTTGAAACTATTTGCACTCATGTGAAAAAGCTTGACACTCGGGTTACTGAAACAGCTGAGGTAATAAGGAGACCAGCAGGAATTTTTCTTGGAGAAGCATAGGTGAATCCTATGAGCGGTTATGACAATACAGTTGAGATGAGAAGTGGGAGGATACTGAATTCTGCAGCAAAAAATGTTTCAGACCCAGAAAAAGCTATGGAGCACCCACTCCAACCTAGATCACGTGCTCCTGGCGTAGAAACAATGATGGAGCATGCCTCATCATCCATAGAACTTGCTCTTGGCGCAGAAAAAATGAGAGAGTAACCTAACTCTTCGTCAGAGCACCTGCTCCACCAGGGTGCTCCAGCAAAACCTGTAGAAAATCCTCCAAAGAGGGTTTATATTCCTAAGGTTCCTTACCCAGTTCTACCTAGAGAACAGAGAGAGACCATCAGTTTAGAGAAATTGGCTGATTTCAAAAATATGGTGAGAAAGATTCCTAAGGATATCTCCTTTGAAGAACTTGTGGAAAATCATCTAATACATGATTTCTTCTGGAATTGCGGAGAGACTGATGAAGAAATTAAAACATAGGGAAGTTTACAAAAACATCGTTAAATTCTCGAAATGATCGAGAAAATAAGAATGGACATTCATGTCTGGCTCTGCACCATTTTTAGAAGGAAAAATGGGCCGAACCGATCATATAACTCGACGATTAACTGACCAGATTGATCGACTCGGCAGGAAAACTTCCCAGGAGTATCTTCTGATCAACTCGGCATCAGGAAGAGAAGGCAGAGATTACCGAGCCGGCCATTCCCTCTTCTTTCTTCAGTTCGGCTCGGCACGAAGGAAAGGAGAAAAGGAGGCCGAGCGGGTCGCACCGCTCGCCCAGCGGTTTGTCTCGTTGGCTCGGCACCAAGGAGATAAGAAGGGAAGGCCGGGCCAATCATGCTGCTCATCGTCGTCTCGGCATTAGGAGTAGAGAGAGGACATGGCCAAGTCGGCCATCCTTTCACTTCCATCTTGGATCAGCTCAGCATGAAGAAGGGGAAGAAATTCTGGCCGAGCCAGCCATTGCCATTGACAGTTGTATGTCCGGCTCGACATCTTCTGTCATCCCGCTGAACACTACTTTGTCGAAAAGCCCGGTTTATGATACGAAAAGTTCGGAGAATTACAACATTTTATCGATTAATCAGAAAACCATACGAAAAGTGGGCTTTCGTATACTTTTTATAAAGTTATTGATAAAAAATATTTTTAATCAAACTATTTTCCGTATATCGTTCCTTTTCCAAAAAATATTCAAATATGGAAACTTTTCTGATATTTTAACATTTTAGGCGTTAATTATGGAAATGTTGGATTTGACCCCAACATCATTCATCATTTACCTATCCAAGTAGGGGATTACCTAGTTCAAAGTAATTTTCAGGTTGTGGAGATGAAAGAAGGATATGATATGCCTTTGCTTCTTGGGACACCATTCATGGCTACATTGGGTGCGATTATTAATATGTTAAATAAGAGAGTCTCCTTTGCCAATGTCAACAAAAACGTTTTCTACAAACTCATCCCCACTAGAGGAATACCCCAAAACACCTCTTCCATCTCCGCAGTAGATGAGGAGAAGCTGATTGTTGATATTGTGAAAGAGCTTGGTGATAAGAGTGAGATCAATAAAGTTTTAGATTGAAATCATCCTCTTAACCTCTACGAAACTCAAGGAGAAAGCAGAGGTGCAGGAAAAAGCACAGTGCAAAAGGATCAATGGATGTCCTAGAATAACTTTGACTCTTCAAGGGTTTGATGGAAACTCTATTGAATACAAGGTGAAGTGCATAGGTGCTTCTAAGCCTTTCTCTAAAGTCAGAGCTATTCTTCCCATAGAGTTTAAAGAGAAAGGTGTGGATGCTGTTAATGGTATGTTGAGTCAGGTTCTGAACATGAAGATGTCTAATTGTGGAGTTTGTTTCGGAGCAAGCTCGCATGCTCAACCTGGCTGATACATGACCGTCCAAGTCAAGCTAGTGACTTTAACTAAGCGTTTGATGGGAGGCAACCAATTAGTAAGTGTACATACTTCTTTTTCTTTCTTTTGTTTTTGTTTTTTTTTTGTTTTGGTTTTCTTTGTTTCAGGTAAAAAAAAAACAAAAAACAGAAAAACACACAGGAGCACCTGCTCCGTCCGCTGCTTTGGTTGCTCTAGGCAAACACAAAACGTAGGAGCAACCTGTAGAGACCGGAGCACCTGCTCCGTCACATGCTCCAGGCGAACCAAAAACGATGGAGCACCCACTTCTGTCCGGAGCACCCGCTCTGCATCGGTGCTCTAACCAGGTGATTTTTATGGTGTTCCAAACACTTCTCTAGCTTATTTTCGCACTGAGGACAGTGTGATTTAAGTCTAGGGGAGGGTTATGTTTTGCATCTGCTTCCTTATATTGGTACTTTCTTTGAGTCAGTTCTTTACTTTTGTTTTTCCTTTGAGCCAGTTTGCTTGGTTTGATGAGTTATGTCAAAACTTCCTTGTGGGAATTAGGACTTTGATATGAAGTTAGACCATTTGTGAGATTTCACCATCAATAAATCAAAACAGTATTATATTAAAATTTTTAATTGAAAATAATATTTTCTTTGTATAATTAACTATAAATTACATTGATGGAAAAAAAATATAAAAGTTGAGGTTAAATATTATTGAAAGTGTCCACATAGGACTAATAATGAACAACTCATCGTTTAAATTTTAAGAGTTTTCTAAATTTTATAATTGTATTAATTCTAGAAAATACATAATAAAATGAAATTATCTACAAAATATATTAAACAAAAAATCAACTTAATATTAGAGTAGAAAAATTTAAATATAATATAAGGAAATATTCTACAAAATTTTATCAACAAAACATCAATATAGTGATATATTAGGAAATTTT
>KE155641.1:26327-38055 GCA_000411075.1 Sisymbrium irio | reverse complement strand
GGCTTCTTCACTGGCTTCTCACACTGATTTAAATATTATTTTTTATTTGATAAATCGAAGTATTTTATGTTTTTAGTAATTTTGGATGATTTTTAATTTATTACAAAAAAATCAGTAGTTTTAAAAATTTAATATAACAAGTTATAATACAAACATAATAACGAATATAATGATTTGAGTTAAGTAAGTACAGTCTATTTTTAGCATTACAATTTAGAACCACTTAACCAAAAAATTGAATTTGAGATAACTATTAAGAGATTTGATGGATTTCTAAAAAAAACAAAACAAAATAATGAGAGTTCACTTAAAACTATGGGGGAAAAATTATGATGTAATATAAAAAATCATTAGACTATAGTTTAAATAGTTTGCATGTAATTTAACTGTTATATGGTCTACTAATTATGTCAACATTGATTGAATTTGTTATGGGAATTAAAAATTTACTACGAATCCAATATTCCATAATAACATTTAAAATCATCTATAAAACCATCATAAATGTTTAAATAATAAAATATTTTCATATAAATAGATAATTTTCATACTGAATGTTATATAAAACAAATCCTTATGTATCAAAGGTTAAAACTTTATGAGAGTTTACATAGAGTTTGAGAGAAAAAAAATTGATGTGATAAAAATAAATATTGTACTATGTGTTAGAGAATGTATATTTAGTTTAAACGTTGTATAATCAATTAATTATCATTACTAACTTTTTAAATTATGAAGTTTGTTAACATGATTAGATTTTTTCTCATATATTCAGATTGTATTTTGCAGTTTTTTTTTTCCTGTAGTACATCGACGTGATAATCAGAATTTTCTAATTCGATTAACTTGTCGAGATTGGATAGAAATAGGGTTAGATAAACCCGAAGGACATCTTCTGCTCGAGTTATGCTTAGTAATTTTTTCCCAAAGTTTCAAACATATATTACATATAATTTTAAATAATAAAATATTAAATTAAAATATTCAATTTTTTAAAACAATTATGTCAATTTGTAAAAAGATTTTATTATTTGCTCAAAATTTTATTAAACTATAAATTAGTTAAATATTTGAGAATTATATAGAATTTGATGTGAGTGTAAAACATAATTAAAAAGGCTTCAAAATGATTTTTTAAAACGACACAATTATGTACTTTCAGATATATTTGAGAGTTTAAAATGTAAGCATTTATAGGATTTAATATATATAGAGAAAAATAACATACTGATAGAAGATAATGAGTTATTTTAAAAAAAAATATTGATATTGCAGAGAAATATTAGAATTTTATTTATAAAACCATAAAAAAATAAATAATAATTTATATGATGTAAAATAAATAAATGGAAATAGTTGATTTGTTGATAATTGCAAATTTATCGATATAAATATGATATAATATATATATATAATTTTTATTATTATGGATATAAAATATTTCAGTAAATTTATTTTTTAAAAGTAAATTAAGAAAATCTCCACGCGTAGCGTGGATGAAAATTCTAGTTTATAGATGAAAAATCCAAGTACACTTAGATAACTTTGTTGCCGTCAAAAGATAGGGTGCTAGAAGCTCTTATTAGTTTCCAAGCCTATGTGACTAACCATTACAATGCTAAAATCAAAGTGTTAAGATCAAATAATGGTGGGGAATACACTAGTCATGCCTTCAAGCAACATCTCAACAAACATGGAATTGTGCATCAAACTAGTTGTCTTTATACTCCTCAACAAAACGGAGTGGCTGAAAGGAAGAACATGCATCTTATGGAGGTGGCAAAGTCTTTGATGTTCCACATGAATGTGCCTAAGAGATTCTGGAGTGATGCTATAGTAGCTGCTTGCTATCTGATCAATAGACTGCCAACTAGAATCCTGCAAGACATCTCTCTGTTTGAGGTACTAAATC
Organism: Sisymbrium irio; assembly: GCA_000411075.1. Lineage (NCBI taxonomy): Eukaryota > Viridiplantae > Streptophyta > Magnoliopsida > Brassicales > Brassicaceae > Sisymbrium > Sisymbrium irio. The sequence continues at coordinate 36,143 of KE155641.1, read as the reverse complement.
AATATCCTTATCTAAAGGTCTTTGGTTGTGTTTGTTTTGTGTTAGGAATAGGAGGTCAAAGGAACAAGTTGATGCCAAGAGCACAAATGACATGTTCATTGGATACTCCAATAATCAAAAGGGCTACAAATGCAACATTCATGAAACAATGAGGGTCTTCGTTTTCAGAGATTTCAAGTTTGTTTAGACAAAGGATTCTATGAGGAGAAGAATGGGGAAATCTTGAAAGACTTGCCTAATTCAACCTCGGACCGAGCAGCTAAACTTTGAATATTATTGGAGTCTTTGCGTGGTGGTTCAGTTACTAGTAATGCACCTTCTACATCAGCTCAGAACGATAAGGTCCATGATGAACAAGTATACCAAACGGAGCATGAAGAAACTGTAGCTCAGAATGCTGAAGTATATGATGAGGAAATTTCTGACCCTGACAGACTGATAGAAGAAGATCTTCCTACCTTACCACAACAAGAAGAGCCTGAACATGTAACTGCTCCACAAGAAGCTCCGGAGGCTAATGAAGCAACAAGAATCAGTTTCACAAGAAACAGAACCAGTTCTTAGAAGAAGCCAAAAGAAAATAAATGAAGTAGTCTACTACAACAATCAAGTTCTTGCTCACCCAACTCAGGCTGTCTGTTCTCTAGGTCAAATACCAGAGGAGCATCAAGCCTTCCTGGAGTTTTGGATAAAGAAGAGGTTCCAAGAACATATGAGTAGGCCAAGGAGCTCAAAGTCTGGAGAGATGCTGTTAGTGAAGAGAGACAACCCATGGAAAGGAATCACACTTGGGATGAGGCTGATCTTCTACGAAAAAAGAAGACAATGAGTTCAAAGTGGGTCTTTACAATCAAATACAAGAGTAATGGGGACATAGAAAGATACAAGGAAAGACTGGTAGATAGAGGCTTCACTCAAATATATGGTGAAGACTAAAGAGAGATATTTGCTCCAGTGGCTAAGCTACACACAGTCAGAATTGTGTTATCTCTTGCTATAAATTTGAAATGGGATCGTTAGCAAATGGATGTGAAGAATGCATTCCTTCAGGGGGAGTTAGAAGAAGAAGTCTCCACCAGGTGTTTCTATTACTCCAGGGAAGGTTCTTAAGCTAAGGACGGTTATCTATGGTTTGAAAAAGGCTACTAGAGCTTGGTACAGAAGGCTAATTATCACCCTCTTGGATCGTGGATTCACAAGGTCTGAAGCTGATCATACCCTTTTTACCCTTCAAAGCCAATCAGGTATAGTACTTATTCTATTTACGTGGATGATATTATAATCTATGGGAATGAAAAGGTTGGTATTCAAGACACTAAGGCTTGTTGACACTCTATTTTAGATATTAAAGACCTTGAGGAACTGAGATACTTTCTTGGGATTAAAATTTTCATATAAAAGGAAGGTCTCTTCTTGTCTCAACGGAAGTATATTAATGATCTTGTGAATTAAACATGATTGAAAGATGCAAAACCAGCAAAGACACCATTGGAGCATCAGTATAAAGCTAACTAACAAGGGGAGAATGAAGCGGATGAGCTGTTTCATGATGCAAAGCTATATAGACGCATGGTTTGTAAGCTTATATTCCTCACTAGTACACGTGCTGACTTGTGTTTTGCTGTGAACCATGTGAGCCAACACATGCAAGTTCCAAGAATGTCTCATTGGAAGATGGTAAACAGGGTTTTGCGCTATCTCAAAGGGACTTCAGAGCAGGTCTACAACCGATTATTGCACGTTCATTGGTGGGAACTTAGTAACTTGGAAGAGCAAGAAGTAGAAGGTTGTTGCTTGCTCAAGTGCAGAAGCTGAGTATAGAGCCATGAGAAGACTTACAACATAGTTGATGTGGTTAAAGATGCTTCTCAAGGATCTTGGAGTAGAGAGCTTAAAGCTAATCACCATGCATTGTGATAATCAGTCGGCAATTCACATTGCCTCAAATCAGGTGTTCCATGAAATAACAAAACATATAGAGGTGGACTGTCACAAGGTTAGAGAGCAAATGGAGCTAGGAGTTATTTTTCCTTGCTACAAAAGGAGTTGTATTCAACCTGTTGATATCTTTACCAAAGAAACGAGCCAGAAGGCGTGTGAGTCCATTTGCGAGAGGTTGGGTCTTATTACTCTAGCAGGATTGAGTTCCCTTAGCAGTCAGATACATACTCTTTTTTCCTAAGTGTGGTTTTGTCGCACTGGCTTTTCCAGACTTAGGTTTTTAATGAGGTGTTGTTCTATGCTTTCAATCTAAACATGCAGTTCCTTTCAGTTAAGATTGAGGGGGAGTTTTAAACCATATGTGCATTGGATTGTATTCTGTGGATACCATTCCGTGGATGGTATGTGTTAAATCATATACGCATTGGATAGTATTCCGTGGATACCATTCCGTGGCTGGTATGCGCGGAAAGGAAGCTTCTTTTTATGAGATCCAGCTGGTTATAACTGTTGGCTGTGTTTGAAATAAACAGCTTTAGCTTTTATTTTGCTTTCTACTTATTGGCATATTCTTAGCATATTCTTTTACTGTATTTTTCTTTTTATATCTGTATTTTGTAAAACACATTTTTTTACTAATGAGAAAATCTTTCTCTCTCATTCTTCTTGGCAAATCTCTTAATCTCTAATCTATCTTCTTAATCCGTCTCTAATCCACTGCTTAAACTACAAATTATCTCAGAGAGGAGTATACAAACCGTTTGGCTGAACTTTTTATTTAGCTTCCTTACAGGTCACACATCTCTCACAGGTTCTTTTAACGTCTATCTTCATTTGAGGCAAATGGAATTGGTCTTTCATCATTTCTAAACTTTTGGCAATGCCAAAGTGTCCCATAAGATCTCTTCCATGTCCTTCCTTTAAAAAAAAATCTCGAAGAGAACAGTTAGGTACACATAAGCCGTTCTCATAAAAGAGAAACCCCTTTTGTCTACGATAATGTCCTGAAGCAAACTTAGCACACGCTTTATAAACTTCTTTGATATGAGGATCAGTATCATATAATTCTTTAATCTGTTCAAATCCCAACAGTTTAGCATCAAGAGTTGTAAGCAAAACATACCTTCGAGATAATGCATCGGCAACTACATTATCTTTACCTTTATTATACTTGATAACATAAGGTAATGTTTTTATGAACTCCACCCACCTTATGTGTCTCTTGTTGAGCTTTAGCTGGCTCTTCATGTGTTTCAGAGATTCATGACCCGTATGTATGAAAAACTCCTTAAGCCATAAATAATGCTGCCATGTTTGTAATGGTCGGACCAATGCATAGAGTTCTTTGTCGTAGGTTATGTAGTTCAGGGTAGCTCCTCCAAGGTTTCCATTAAAGTAGCCAATTGGTCTTTTGTCTTGCATCAGCACAGCTCCAATTTCTATACTGAAGTGTCACACTCAATTTCAAAAGTTTTTAGAAAGACTGGTAGGATTAAAACAGGTGCACTAGTAAGTTTGTCCTTAAGAGATTGAAACGCCTCTTCTTGTGATTGCTCTCATTTGAATCATATGTCTTTCTTGATGATCTATGTGAGTGGTACAGCAATAGTGCTAAAGTCCTTGATAAATCGTCTATAAAAACCAGCAAGGCCGCCAAAACTCCTCACTTCTCCTACTGTCTTTGGACATGGACATTCTCTGATAGCTTTGACCTTTTCTTCATCCACCTTAACACCATCTCACTTACAATGAAACTCAAAAACGAAATATTATCTGTGCAAAAAGTGCACTTCTTCAAGTTGGCAGAAAGCTTCTCCTTTCTAAGAACACTTAAAACGGATTCAAGATGTGTACATGTTCATCTAGGCTCTTGCTATAAACTAATATATCATCAAAGTAAACTACAACAAAATGTCCAATGAAAGTTGTAAGAACATGATTTTATCAATTGCATGAATATACTAGGTGCATTTGTCAATCCAAATGGCATAACTAACCTCTAATATAGTGCTTAGTCTTAAATGCAGTTTACCATTCGTCACCCTCCTTCATTCTAATTTGATGATACCCACTTGTAAGATCAATTTTTGGGAACACACTAGAACCATGTAACTCATCTAGCATATCATCTAATATAGGAATAGAGTGTCGATAGTTCACCGTGATGTTGATGATAGCTCTACAGTCACCATACATGCGCCAGCTACTATCCTTCCTGGGAAGAAGTAAGACTGGTACCGCACAAGGACTCATGCTTTCTCTGATGTGTCCTTTGTTCATGAGCTCATCAATCTTTCTTTGCAATTCCTTAATCTCTACCGGATTAGTTCTATAGGCTGGTATGTTTGCGAGTGTTGCTCCTGGCATGAAGTCAATATGATGTTCAATACCACGGACTGGTGGCAGTCCAATGGGATTATCTTCAGGGAACACGTCCTTAAAATTCTGCAAAAGGTTAGTCATCTCACTCGGCAATGCTGGTGCAAGGTTAGAAAATTTCGGAAGGCTTTCCTTAAAAATAAATAGCACAACTATTCGCTTTGAAGAAAATGCTTTTTTAACATCATTAGATTTAATAAATAAATAAGGCTGTTTGATTAACATGTTTTCCTTGCGTTTGAGGTAAAGCTGATCTTCATAAACTTATTGTGGTATCATAGGAATAAGAATTGTTTTCCTGCCCTTAAACACAAAAGAATGGTGATTAGTAAATCCATCATGAATTACCTTCCTGTCGTATTGACATGGTCTTCCAATATATGGCCAGTTTCCATAGGTAACACATCACACAAGACCTCATCTTCATAGTTTCCAATGGCTAAAGGCACAACCACTTGAGTCTTAATCTCCAATTCCCCAGCATCATTAAGCCACTGAATTTGGTAAGGCTTTGGATGCTTCTTTTCTTCTAATCCGTGTTTCTTAACCATTGTATTGCTTACCACGTTTGTGCAGCTTCCTTCATCAATTATCAAGCTACAGACCTTGCCTTCAACATGACATATCGTATGGAACAAGTTCCTTCTTTGCTCTTATTCCTCGGACTTATTTTGAACGCTTAAGGTTCTCCTAGCAACAAGCAAATCTCTAATGGCTGGCCTCTCTTCGGACTCTTCTAGATGATGTTCCAATGGAGCTTCTTCTTAGGCTTCAACCTCTCCATTCTCTCTGATGATCACAACTCTTTTTTTGGTACACTCACTCGCATAGTTACCTATGCCTTGGCACTTGAAACACTTAAGATCTCGGGCCTTAGTTGTAGTAGTTCCTGTGTTTCCTTTTCCCTTGTCTAAGCCTCCAAAGAATGGTTTTGAGTCTGATTTGGAAGCCATTGTTTGCTTGCCATCTCTTTGATAACTTGGTTGGCTAGTGTTGGTTCCATATTCGGCCGAGAAGAAATCTTTCTCTTCAATTGCTTCTCTACCAAGATACCTTTGTGCAGAAATCTCTTCAAGCTCTTTTTAATGTTGTATCTCAACTCTGTCTTGGATCTTTGTATTATATCGTCGTAAGAAACGTGACATCATTGCTTCTTGTTCCTCAGAAATATTTTTTCTCAACATCAGAACCTATTGCTCCCGATAATAATCTTCAATTGATCGATTCCCTTGAGTAAGCCTTCTAAGCTTTGAAGAAAATCCTGTTGATAGTGACTGGGAACGAACCGCTTCTGAGGTTCTTCAATTACCAGAACCTCAATTCGACTAGAAATTATTGCTTACGTAGTCTAGTAGTGACGATTTGATCCCACCAACTAAGCGCATAGTCGTAGAACTCAGTAGCGGCCACTTTGACTCGGTTGATTTCAGTAAAATTCTGGTCATTGAAGACCCATTCGATCTTCTTCTCCCAGTGTAAGTAAACATCAGGGTCATTGGTGCCAAGGAACGATGTGATTTTGGCTTTGTGTCCTCCTAGGTTTTCTTGTAAACGATTTCTGCCTTCCCGATCATGTCTCCTTCTTTGGCTATTGCGGGATGAACTGCTTTGATGACCATAGTAATCAACTGCGGCTCTGTCTCATGTTTCTTTACCTTGTATTCTTTTAGTCGGTTCACCTTCTGTCGTTTGTTTCTCATCAATCGGCGAGGAATTAGGATTTTGAAGTTTAAGGCGAAGTGACTCCATCTTTGCGTTCATCACTTTCTCTATATGAGCCGTGATTGCATCGATCAGAAGTTTGTTGTTTGCGCTGTTACTGGTTTCCTCTATATCAGTCACCATCCTCAAATCAAGGATCAAAACAACACCAGTAAAAATTTCTAGATAACTTTTAAACTTCTGAAATAACAGAACATGATTATGCACAGATCGGATTCGAATGATAGCGACTTAGATTTATGTAAATTATAATTTGAAAGATCAGTTTCAAACAGATAAATCCACCATTTCAGTAGATATGAATGATACATGATAATATAATGATACGAAATGATAAAAGATGTAATTATAGAACACTCAACTTCAGAGTGTCGCTCTGATACCACTTGATGTGATCCTCCCAAGGATGATCACTCTGAAACCGGTTGAGTGTTGGATAGATTGGCTGTGAAGCCGTGAAGATGGTTGAATCAAGATAATCAAATAGTTTTATAATAAACTTGTGGAATAGCTTCTCAAACCAGGACTGAATCTCGGATTGGATATGACGCACCAAAGAGAGATCAAAGGTTTTACTGGATATTACTCACCAACAAGATTGAATCTATACTTTGAAAAGAAATTTTGATAAAAAAGATAGATTGATTTGTAAATAAGAAGTACAAGAGAATATAAAGGAAAAGAAAGAAAAAGCATGGGAAAGTGAACTAGTATTGGAACAGGCTCCGAGACTATATCACATCAAACACACAAAGAATGAATTCAAATTTGAAATTAACTCGGTTTGACTGACTTCTCAAAATACGTCTAAGTACAGATTTATGTAGGCCTTCCTAAATATGAATATAAGCTTGACGAACTTGATATTGGTGAAGGGTTCCGGACTTAGAACAATAGTTTCCCTAAAAAACGGCATTTGATTAATGAATATATGGTTTACAGTGTTGCCCAAGCCTCGTTAAAAATCTTCCTTGGAAATCCCAGTGGGAAAAAAACAAGGCAAGGGAAAAAGAGCACTTGAAGCAGCACTTTTCCATTCATTGATGCAATTGAGCTTGAAACACGACCAACGTGGTTCTGATCGGTTCTTCATCACTCTGGCTCAAGCGTCTTAGCAACAATCCAATAGCTTGTTTGAATAGTTTAACTCTGGATTGAGTCATAGGTCCTTTCGGCAGCTCCGGAGACTCCTCAGCTACAAGCTCTTCTTCATCTGTTTCAAGCATTGGTTCCAGCTCCTTATCCATGATCGCATCACTGATAAGACTCCCATCTGATGTTATCCATCTAATTTCACCTGTAATGAGATGAGGACCTCCTTATGTTGAAAGTGAGCAAATTATAAATATCATTAAACAGTAAGAATTTATACCTCAAACTGTCACTATCGATTTGTATTCTTACACCCCACTTACATAAACAATGAGTTGTCCATATTTTAATCCACACAACATTGACCATGTAGGCAAGGGGATATTGGGTGTTCGGTTAGTCCTCACCAGAGTTGTAATCCAATGCGTGGTCAGCCTCTATTCGGTCAACCCCTACGTGGTCAGCCCTGTGTCGTCATCCCCTGTGTGGTCAGACTCTTTCTCTTCTTCTGTTTAGATGTTAGGAGATTGATAAGACTCTTATCCGATGTAATTTAATTTCATCTGCAAATCAGTGTGAGCTCCAATTAATATCACCTCTATTTGTAAAGTGGTTGATAATCAACCGTATAAGCCTAAATTTATCATAGGTGAATAAGTTTGACATTATTCTTCTAGATCTGAAGATTTTTTTTCTTTTAATCAATAAATTAAAAGGATTGTAAAAAAATGAAATAGACAATTGTTTAGAGATAGCCCTTACCTAAGAAAGTTGTTACAATTTACACCAGAAATGCTTCACCGTGGGCTGTCACTGCGGAAGTAGATGCATTCATATCCATCTCCAAAACTCGTTTCATACTCTACCTGAGGATCCTGAATTGGAACGAGTTCAAAACATCATGTATTCGACTCGATTAAAAACAACCCTACTCTACGAATAAAGACGAAATCGATTAGAAATGACACCACAACGAAATATATTTGAATTACCACAATGCACTCGTCGGAGTAATGATGGAGTGTCGGTTTTGAATTCTTAATTCAACAATCGTTGATTTCCAGATTTTGTTATTGTTGTACAAACGGAACCGTTAAAGGAGTTCTTACAATGAGGTTAGAAAATTAGGGATTTCGAAAGATTATGTTAGAAAAGAAAAAGTAAAGAGGAAAAAATTGTTCTCGCTTAGTTTAGGGGCTGCTTTGTTATTTAATAAGTCCAAAATACACCATCACTCAAAAGTACCTCGAATAAAAATTTATAGACTTAAAATAACCTACAATATAAAAAACTTTTTTTTTTAATGGAATTTATGAACTTTGATAATGCTTAACGGAAAAAAAAACAAAAAGAGTTGGTAAAAGCAAATAGAAAAAGGCATAACACCACCGACATGATGCTTCGATTATTTATTTAAATAAGTAATTAAAATAGGTATTTATTTTCTGCAAATGATTCCAACACCACTGCTCGATCCTCCGGTGCAATCAACAGTGTTTTGATTCAGAAACAAAGGCTCGATATTGTCCAAATTTACAGAGCCACCGGAGTAAACACAAGCATTACAACTTGTTTCAAGAAGCGATGATGTTCTGTATTTATCTTCCCCACCGACGACTGGCATAGCCACGCCTGGTTTCGCCGGATTCTTGAAATCCTCTCTGTATGTTCTGCCTAACACACCCTCTACGTTCGGAGACAACCTCAAGAACCTGAACTGAACTTCGAGATGGGCAAAACAGTCAATTTCAGGTATCCCATATTTATGTATCATGTCATCTTCTTTTGTCACTGGAACAACGTTGACCCATATCTCAGCAATGTCTGATAAAATGACCAACACCGAGTTTATGTCTGAAGTTCTCTCAATCTTTATATAGCTTCCTGGAGAGCTCCAAGCCGACGAGTCCCCTTTTGGTAAAGATATCTCGTCTCCCTCAAAAGAAAGACGGAGATGGTCCACTTGGTGGTCCCATTTTGCAGCCTTCTCGGCTTCGAGTGCGAAGGTTTTGTGGTTGGGACCAAAGATCAGCCCCAAAGATTGGATCCATGTGAAGTCTCTGCTTCGGCCAGAAGGTCTGAGACCAATGAAACGTGCGTTGACTTGGAGGTCAACGTCAGAGACGAGTGCGAAATGCTCATCGCGTTTGCCGTGAAAGTAGAAAACAATGCCGTCGCCGCCAATGAAACGTGGGTCTAAGCATGCTGATCCTTTTCCGTTGCAGTTAGGCTTTCTATCTGTTGCATTGCATAATATAGTTAGTTATATCATTTGTTAACACTGAAAAAAGGATTAAATCACTTAAACTATATCACCAAATTAAATTATAGTATTTAATATTACTTATTTATATATCATACAATTATAAATAATTTAGCGCAAATTATAAAGTAACTGATATAATTATTAACTAGTTTAGCATCAATTTAATAAATTGATAGAGTAGCACTTTGACAAAATATTAAAATAAATAAGGCAAAACAACTTTTTGTAGTGTAGACATCATTTTGAAACACATGGATTATGAAAGAAGTGTTCAATCCGGATAAACGGATCCCATCAAGTGAAGTCGGAACCAAAGTATCTCATCTTAAAATCAAATCATATCTTAATATAGTTTAAAATGATTCATTTTTAAAATTCGAGAGACTAATGTGAATCTAAACTGAACCGAAGACAGA
>KE155640.1:137990-159731 GCA_000411075.1 Sisymbrium irio | reverse complement strand
TTCCAGGATCGACCAAAGAAGAGGAGATCGACCGTTCCAGATCCGATTGATCAATCGGAGCTCGGATCGATTGATCGCCATAATCACGATCGATCGGTTCTCGCTTGGATCGATCAATCCAACTTGCCTTGGCAATTTGACCACCTTTGACCTGCGTTGACCAAGCGTTGACCTCGTATTTTAAGCCATTTTAGGCTTTGGTTAGGCCCAGATTTGTTGGGTTAAACCTAATTTTAAGTTTCTACTATAAATAGTCGTGAAAACCTAATTAGTAGGGATCCTTTTATCCATTGGAGAAACCTTAAACTTGTATTGACTTTTCTTTATCTATGGCAATTATCTCTTTCTTTCTTGAGTTTTTGTTTGATTTTCTTGTTTATCTTTGTATATTCATGATCAATCTTCTTTCCTTTATGGGATTAAGGGATATTATGAGTATTAGTGAGTAGTTTTTTTTTATTAGATCTTAGGGATTAAGCAGATTAGGGGTGATTAAGAGATGATTAGGAATGTTTAGTGCTTGTTTAAGTTATTCCTATCTATTGGATGTTGTTTAATGTTTGAATCATAGGCAAAATCTTTGGCTCATGATCTTGTGGTTTTCCTTGCACTGAAAGTGTTTGTGAAAATGTCTAGGCATAATCCTTTTAGAGCTTATGTTGTTTAACTAATGGGAGTTGATGTTAGACTTCATTAGTAGCCTTTTAGACTTGTGTTCATTGCTAGATAATCTTGTATTTGCCAATGATGATTGATGTTTGTACTTGATTAGCTAAGGATCATTTACATGAAAGTGTGGTGATTAGCTTTGTGTCTAGGCATTGTAGGACTGTTCTTAAGTGTTGTAAACATTCCTCAATCATTGATTAGTCATCCTTAATCAATTGTTTAGTCCCAATGGTCTAATTCTTTTTTTTTATTGATTAGAAATCCTCTGTTTTTTTAACTTTGCTCTGTTTTTGTTGCTTGAGTTTTGATCTTTGATTTTTTTCTCTTGTTTCATTCTCTTTTTAGGATTGCTAGTTGAATTATAATCTTTGTTTGCACTTGGATTTGACTGTTGGCTATTTCATTAGTGTGTTCAAATTTCTTAAGTTTGATTGACCCTTATACTACTATGACTAGGTTCATTGATGCCTAGGAAGAATGTTTGGAATTGATTTTAAATATCTGTTATCAGTGATCTTGAAGGGTCCATCAATCCTAGGCATCAGCTTGGACTTTCTTTCATTTGGAAATCTTTCTTTTCTCAAATGTACACATACTTGGTCACCAACTTCAAAGACCATCTTGTGCCTTCCTTTGTTAGCTTTCCTAGCATATTGTTCAGTCTTTTCTTTTATGTTTCTCCGAGCCTTCTCATGGATCTGTCTAATAATCTCAGCTTTCTTTTTCCCATCAATACTAGTTCTTTCACTCAAAAGCTTGGACTTTCTTCAATCTGGAAATCTTTTTTTTAATGTACCCATATTTGGTCACCAACTTCAAAGACCATCTTCTGCCTGCCTTTGTTAGCTTTCCTAGCATATTGTTCAGTCTTTTCTTCTATGTTTCTCCGAGCCTTCTCATGGATCTTTCTAATAATCTCAGCTTTCTTTTTCCCATCAATACTAGTTCTTTCACTCAAAGGAAAATGGATTAGATCTAAAGAAGATATGAGATTAAATCCATAAACAATTTGAAATAGAGAAAACTTAGAAGCAGAATGCACATAATGATTGTATGCAAATTCAGCAGATGGCAAACAATCTTCCCAAGTTTTTAAGTTCTTTTTGATTAATGCACGCAAAAGAGTTAGTAAGGTTCTATTAACAACTTCAGTTTGCCCATCAGATTGCGGATGACAAGTAGTAGAGAACAACAACTTAGTTCTTAATTTATACCATAGAGTTTTCTAAAAGTGACTTAAAAACTTAGTATATCTATCCGAAACTATAGTCTTAGGCATCCTATACAATCTAACAATTTCCTTAAAAAACAAGTTTACTATATTCAATGCATCATCAGTCTTGTTACATGCAATGAAATGTGCCATTTTCAAAAATCTGCCAACCACAACAAAATAAAATCATTTCCAGTTCTAGTCCTAGGAAAACCAAGCATATAATCCATATAAATATCATTCCAAGGATGCATAGGAATAGGTAAAGGAGTATACAAACCGTGGGGTTGAACCTTTGACTTAGCTTGTTTGCAAGTGACACATCTTTCACATAGTCTTTTAACATCTCCCTTCATGTGTGATAGCTTTAATCAGTAGCTTGTTGTTTTGATTGTTTCTTGATTCTTCTCTATCATCAGTCATCTTGACCTGAAATAGGTTAAAACAAAACTCCAGTAACTAGTTCTTCACAAACAATTACTTTCTCACAAATTGATTAGTGATTAAGATCAAATCAAATGAATTTTGGAAGTTCCACTGACAGATTTATGCATAAACAGAATATAAAGAGACAATTTATGAAAAATAATTTCAGAAAAACAAATTTTAGTGGAGCTGACAATTTCTGAGTTTCTAATTTTCAACCAAATCACTTTTAGACCACTAAATGAGCAATTGAATGAACTAAACATGCTATGAGATGATAACTTTGAACTAGATAACATAAACAAGATAGCAAACACATATTTTTATGGGTTTTCAAAATTAAAAACGAAAATAAGAAGATGAACAGACAAGAAGATGATTGAAAAAGAAAACTCAACTTTCAAGTGTGCTCTGATACTTCTTGATACAATCCTCCTAAGATTGTCACTTAAAAGTTGAGAAAAGGGGATAAGCCTTGCTGCAAAGAATCCACAAGAAATCACTGGCAAGTGATGTCGATTGAATGGTCACACAATGGTATCAGAATACCCTTTAATTCACTTCTTTGAATTCTCCAGATATGACACACTGAAGAACATAAATTGTTTTTGCTGGATATGACACACCAACATGATGATCTAACTTAGAAATTGTTTTTGATAAAAAAAAAAGAGATGATTTTCGTCCATGACAATATAAGGGCTTTTAATGGAGTCAAAAAGTCAAGTCTTGCATGCAAAGCAAGCATTAAATGACCTAGAAAACTCAACAAAAACACTTATTACAAGTTTAAATTTGAAACTCCTCTTCATGCACAGGTCTATGACAAAATTTGACCACATTTTGGGCTGGCTGGGCTTGAAGAGAATCAACTTATGGGTCAATAATAATGTGGATCAACTGCCTCATTGAAAATATTCCCAAAAAAATCCAGTGAGACAAAAATTGAGAAAGAGAAAAAGAGCACAATTGATTCACATACCCAATTAGTGATCTATTTGGGCTTGAATCAAAATCAGAGTGGTTTGATTTGCCTCTGAGTGGTCTGTGGCTTGGATTTGATGAAGTAGTCCTCCAATGACTTCTTTGAGCTTCTTAGCCTTAGCTTTGGTTCTGGGTCCAACTGGTACAAGTAAAGCATTCTCAGCTACATTCTCCTCAGCTACAAGCTCTGGTGTAAGTTCCTTATCCATGATACTGTCCAAGATAGCATCAAACTTGAGGTTTTTTGGTTTGTGAGTTATGACACATATTTTGTATGTTTTTGTTCCTGCTTCTTTAAAAAGGTGCATTGATGAACTTTCAAAACGCTAGTCAAAGTCAAATATACATTAATATTGATCGGATTTGTTATATGTTCCTATTAGATCTAAAATGTTTATATATATATGTATATAACTTTTCAGTGTAAAGAATATACTACACTTCAGTATTTACTTTTTAAACAAAATTAATCACAAATATTAAAATTTTAACTAACATATCCGATCTGCTGCAGTATATTTGTATATAAAAAGTTATATATAAGTTATATAATTATTATGAATTTGTGCAATTTTTTATTCACAAACTGATTACTTAGTTATAAAGATTTAAAAGTTAATAAAATTTATTTATAATGAAATATAGTTAGTTTTTGTTAATTTTATTTTTTTCTACTTTAAAAGTTATTAATTAATTTTTACAGAGTAGATTAAATATCTAGATAAATTACATATTTTTTTAAATATCCAGATACAATATATCAGGATTCGACCGGAGCATATTTAATAAAAAAATATGATGATTCGAATGGGCAGAGCGGATCACGAACACTATCAAAATACTGAATATTTGCTTTGTGTCCACCCCTACTAATAAATAATTACAGAAGTAAATAAATTCATTACCAAAATAAATAAATTTAGATAAATATAAATAAATAAATGAAGAAAAAATAGACTAACTATTAGGGTGGACTTATACTCCGTATCCGAGGAACCGAACCGGTACTGAACAGAAAACGTGGATCTTGGATCGGCAACAGATAGTGAGAAATACCTGTTCGGTGCTGTTTCTCAGAGTGGTTCGGATACTGGTTATTATCAGATATTATCCGAGATTTGATAAGCACCCGAGCATACCCGATTGAGCATCTTCGTTTCATATATCCTTTCCATAATTTCATACCTTTGGCGATAAATCAAAATCTTTGATTCGATATTCAGTTTCAAAAAATAACCTGATACCCTTTCCATAACTCGTTCCAATCGCAGAACATCGGTACCAAGATCGATTTCTTTGTTAAACGGAAGTTCATGAAACTCGCTATAAAAGGGTTCATCGAAGAGAACCAAAAATTAGTCACCTTCATTCGCCTTCTTCCTCCCAGAAAGCGATTCACAGATATGAAATTCATGTGTTTCTATTATTATTTCACTTTGTATTGAACTTGTTTCTTGAACTTTTTTCTTGTAATTAAGTTTTTACGTCGAGTAGATTTGTTAATCTTAATGTCGTAACTAAGCAATATTTTCAGCTTTCTTGAACTCTGAAAATAGAGTTGCTATTCTTAATTTATTAACTACTCATAAGTCATAATTATATTTGTGTTGTTGGTTTGGTGATGATGATTTATAATATCGATAACTACATTCGTGTTGTGGTTTGGTGATGATTATTTATGACATCAATAAGTATAGACAATATGAACCAGATGATGAAACTGAGCAACTACATTCTAGTAAGGGAACTGAGAACTAGATGATGACACGATAGAAGCATTCTTTTTCTAAAAACATGTTTCATTTTGATTACACTATTATTGTCTTACAAAGTTGTTTTTTTTGTTTTGTAGATGAATTTTTCAGCATTTCCGGTTTCCGGAAAACGTTGAGGTGATAAGAAATTCTCACTTTATTACTACTATCATATGATCATCAACTCATAATTCTTGTTCATAATTTCATTCATAGTTTAATTTTGAAAGGCTACTTGGTGCTGTTTTTTTTGTACTCATTTGGACTTAGGATCAATGGTTAATCTTATATGCTTGTATAAGACTTAGGATCATAAACTTAGCATTTTTTTCTTGTTCATTATTGTTCTTGTTCAGTATTTACTCATTCCTTAGTAATTTGTTGTTTGGTCTCGCTTATTAATGTTTGTATTCATTAGGATTTATGATCATAAACTTCATATTTGTTCATGTCCAGTATTAGTCTTATCTTCTTACTTTTTTCGTATTGTCTTAAACTTCATATTTGTTATTGTCTTCTTACTTTCTTTGAATTTTCTTTATTTTTATTATGTGTAGATGGATTCTTAACCATTGTCGGAGAACTTTGATGTGGTCAATGACACTGGAACCCAAGGAGCTGAAGATGAGTGTGTGAAACCTGAAAAGTGAGGCAAAAGAAAGAAGCCAGCGGCTACAAGGTCCCCTATATGGGACCACTTTACCATAATAAATGAGGACCGTGACCAATGCAAATGCAACCATTGTCAGAGACCGTTTGGGTGTGCATCACCAGACTTCTAACCTGAAGAAGCATCTTATGTCTTGCAAGCCTTTCAAGGCTTGGGAAGATAGTCAGGCTCGGGGTGCAACGGTCATCAATCAGAAAGGAGCTCTGATGAATGCATGAGTCTTGGAGTCTGTTTTTAGAGAAGCTTCTAACGAGCTGTTAGTGCTGGCCGACCTACCATTTTCCTTAATCGAGAGAATTGGTTGGAGAAACTCTTGCAACAGAGCGAATCTGTACAAGCCTAATTCAAGAAGAACTTTGACGAGATACATTGTTGTAATGTATGTGAGTAAGAAAGCAGCTTTGAGGAATTGGATCAAGGATAATAAGCAACGAGTGTCACTTACAACTGACATTTGGACAGCTCAGACTAAAGCAGCAAGTTACATGGTGGTCACGGTGCACTTCATTGATCATAATTGGCACATGAGGAAGCTGATCATTGGTTTTAAGTACATTACAAATCACAAAGGGCAGACAATTTCAAATTTTATGCTTGACTGTTTGTCAGAATGGGGATAGAGAAGCTGTTCACCATCACTGTGGATAATGCAACAGGCAGCACATTTGCCTTGAAGAGATTTCAAAGAGAATTCAGTCAACACAACAATGAGACATTGGTTTTAGATGGGGACTATATGCATCTGAGGTGTGCTGCTCACATTATCAACCTCATTGTCAAGGATGATTTGCTGGAGATAGGTGAAAATGTGGGATCCATTCGCAATGATGTACAGTATGTGAAGTCTTCAACTCCAAGGCTGAAGTCTTTCGAATTCAGAGTGGAGTCAGGGAGGATGAGTAGTGGAAGCTTACCTTTGGATATCAAGATCCGGTGAAACTCAACATATATGATGTTGCAAAGAGCTTTGAAATTCAAGGGGCGTTTGATAAAATGGAAGATGAACACAAGCTCTACAATGACTACTTCAATAAAATTGAGAATGGTAAATTAAGGAATGGACCACATACTTCAAACATGGAAGATTGTAGAGAGGTTGTTGGAGTTCCTAATCATTTTCTACAACTCAACTTTGGTTGTCTCTGGTTCTACAACTGTTTGTGCTCACAAGTGTTATGGTGAGATAGCCATTATAGAGAAAAATCTCATTAGGTTAAGCATTAGTTTAGAGAATGAGTTGAAGTCAAAGGCTGATGCTATGATAGCTAAGTTTGAAAAGTATTGGGATGGTATGAGGAACATTAATAGGATTATGATTATTGCTACTGTGTTTGATCCAAATAAGAAGATGCAATTTGCTAAGATGTAAGAAACGGTATAGTAAAGACACAGCTCATGCTAAGGAGATGTATTCATCAGTGTACAATGTGCTAACTGCTATGTTTAAATTGTATAGCACTCATTATGGCCAAGTAGCAAATGTGAAATCATCATAGTCTATTCAGGCATCATCATCTGCTTCTAATAGCCAAGAAAATTGCGCTAGTGACAGCATTGACGGAATGGACTTAGTGGATAATGATCTCGGAGGGTATGAGAAGATGGATTTTGCTTATACTGAGTTGGTTTCTGAAATTGGAGTTGATGATACAAGGGACGAGTTGAACATCTATCTGAAGGAAAAGGTAGAAAATCCCAAAAATATGATTGGAACCGAGTATGATTTTTTTGTCTTGGTGGAGGGTTAACAGTCCTAAGTACCCGGTTTAGCTAAAATGGCTAGGGGTGTTCTTGCAATGCAAGTTCCCTCTATTACCTCTGAAAGTGCTTTCAGCATAAGTGGTGGGATCCTTGATCCTTATAGGAGTTGCTTGACACAACTATTTAATTGAGGTTTTAATATGCACCGCGCCGTGGATGAAAGCAGACATTAAGCTAAGTGAGAAAAGAGTTGTAACAAATGCACAAATGCTTGCAGATTTCAAACTTCATGACAAGCTGGAGAAATGTAATTTCTTAAACTTTAATTGTAGTTTACTTATATAGTTCAGTTCACTTCGTAGAAGTAACATAATCTTTAATTTACATATCTTTTCAGAGTTTAGTACTCGACTCAACTTGGACTAGATGTCTAGAAGACTAGAACACTCGCTATAAGGTATTTTTCCTTCTCATAACTCAAGTCTCGTAGTTGTTTTCTTGTTTATGGTTTGGTAATTGGTACTTGATTTCATTTCAACTTAGGAATGGCTTAGAGAGACATAAAGAAGGATAAATACGATGGAAATAAAATGCTGGATTTGTTACTTATTGCTTTTGAGTTTTACTTTTCTTGGATTTTTTTTTTTTGTTGCTTTTGAGTTTTTAAACTCTAGTTGGTTTCTTTGTTGTTTGGAATGTTGGATTATGTTTTTTATTTGGAAATGAAATGCTAATTTGGATTGAATTTTAAATTTTCGCTCTTAGATGTTTTGATGTTTCTCTTCTCTTTTTTATTTACTTTCTTATGCTTTTGATATAGTAGCACATTAAGAATAAATAAGAACTTCATCTCTTCTCTTCTGAAGTATGCATTTGTTCTTTCATGATTGTAATTAGCTACTTAGGTACTCGGATTTCTCTTTACTTTGTTTAGCTTAGTTTCAGTTCAGTTTGGTTTTCAAGTTAGGTAGATAAATTGAGTTCAATTAGAGTAAAATCGAGTAGGTTTGGATATAAGATTTGGAGAACTGAACCGGAACCGACCCAATTTCGGATATATCCGATATTACCTGAACCCGAGAGGTACCAAACCGAACCCGAATCGAGTTTTATATATTACCTGTTTGGTGCCAATTTTGCCATAACCAAAAGATCTGAAATCAGAAATACGGGACCGAATCCGATCCGGTATCCAAATGCCCACCCCTTGGCTAATAAATCCATCTAATTTAAAGTCCTTCAAAATGATGATGATGGCAATAATGCTAACATTAATGAGTGGGTGCAGTCAGAAGATGCACACATTAATTCATAGAAAAATAAATATGGTGATAAACTCAAAATAATATGTTTAGATAAAAATATAACATAAGAACAATTCACGTAAAAATAAGATCTTATAGGAGGAAAATCTTTAGAACAATAAGACTTAAGAGTTTTTTTTTTTCTTTTTTTTGGCAAGATTTATGGGGGTGTATTGGATTAGGTGTTTTAGGATGTTTTAGAACGCTTTTAAAATATTCTGTTATTCAACTGATGATTTTAAAATCTTTTCTTAAATTATATGTTATTGAATATGAAATTTATAAAAGTCAATTAAAAATCATCTGAAACATCCTGTTATTCAATTAACAAATTAGAAATCTTATATCAAATATACTGTTTAATGGAAGTTAAACAAGAATTTGAAAAAAAAAATGATAAAGAAGATTTCAAGAGACTTTGCACCTCTTTTTAGTTAAAAATATATGACTAAGGGATTGCCAGCTTGGACATGCATGTCCATCCATCGGCTTGGGACAGGACAGGGAGTGTAGCAACATCTCTCCACCGGCTCGGGTAAGGATGGAGTTAATCGGCTTGGTTTCGGGTAAAAGTTGAAGGAATTACAATATTTATCGGTTTAGACAAAAATCATACTTTTATATTTATTTTTCGAAGAAATATCGATAATATAGCTTTTATCGATAACTATTTTTATCGTATACCGTCTTTTCCTTCTTTTATCCAAAAATATTTAAAATTTAATATTTTAACCGTTAATTCTGGAAAGATAGATTTTGACCCCAAACAAAGACTTAAAATTTATAAACAAATGAAAGTGAAATATTAGGTTTTGAGATATTTTCTTGGGCACAAAAATTATCTAAAATTTTCTTAGATCTTCATCAAAGATTTGAAGTATATATATGTATTATTATTCGGAGGATTGGCTATTGTAGAAATGATTATTTTTCAATAAAAAGAAAGCATTTATATGTAAGTTATGAAGAGTTTTTTTTTTTTTGGTCATTTCCTTCCTTATCATGTGAGAATTATATGTTTTGCTTTCAAAAAAATTCTATGTTAAAGTATGGTTTTTATAAATTTTCTTTTCTGGGTGTGGACTTTGAACCATTACTTATATTTATATTTTTATATAATAAACACACAATAAACCTTTCTCTTTACAAACTTCACTTTCATTAGGTTTTCTTATCAAAAGATCTTTAATAAAAAAAAAAACTATTATTTGAAACAGTTAAAACACAGCAACTCAATCAGACATATAGTTATATGCGTATTGTAAAACAAAGATAATAAACCACAATCGAGGAGGTTGAACGAGGTAAGCAATTATGGGAACCAAAAGAAGAAGAAAAAGACAACAAACACTAAAATAAGAAACAGTCGGAGTCTTTTACATAGAGAATACCTAAAGAACAAACACAAAAACATAAAGACAGAGACATACTGGTGTTTTTCCTGGTGAGGAAAATATTGTCTGGTTATGTCTAACAAAAACCTATGATTTCACAAAACAAAACAACAAAATCCTCACCTAAAAAATCAACAATGATAAAACCAATGACACAACAAAACCTGAGTCAAACACTTAAGTAGCAAATACATTCTCTCTTTCTTTTTGTTTTTTCTTTTTTACCTTTTCTAGAGTTTGAGTTTCTCCAGAATTTTGTTCCCATACTTGTTGCACCTCATCAATGGTCTATGACGCTCTATCTGCTTCATCAAGATGATGCGCAATTCGTCCTGCAAAACACCAAACACGATTCTCATTATCTCGCGCATATTCTCTACGCAGAATGACCAGAGCATTAAACAACGTACGGCCTTGATATTCATTACCTTACACACAAACCATGCGGTCTGAGCGACAAAGTTTCCAAACGCGTCTACAAGAAGTGTTTCAAACTCTGGAAGCAAATCGTATACGATAATGCTAGGGTCGATACACTTTGCTAGCAATAACTTCTGCACAGCATGACTTCCATATTTGTTACGGGAGAGGAACGCGAAGCTCCCTAACAGCTGTTGCACGAGCGAAATTAATACATTTGGATCTGCCAGCTCCACTACATACTGCACCACGTAGTTTCTGAGAGAGAAAGCATAGTACTTGTGAGTAAACAAAAAGGGGATCTGAGATAAGAATACGATTGTATGTATCAATCATCATTTCATCTCATGTTTACCCGTAGCCATCCAAGCAGAGTTTCAACCCATTAGCGGCTATCGCATGCATCAAATGTGTCTTTACCACCTGGCAAGGGCCACGAGGCCCAAGACATTCTTGAAGCATGGTGCAACCGTGTTGATCAATTGCTATCTGGTAACAGTTTTGAGCGATAACTTCAAGAAGATTCTGTAAAGAACAAAAAACAACACAAGCGATAGAAGAAATGAGTATCATATTCCACACCAAACCTGTTTGAAAAATATGATTACAGGTGTATATTGGCTAATTTTACTTGTAGCACAAGTAAGAAACTTATCAAGATTTGAACTGCTACAGAATATACCATACAGATACTAGAATATGTTTCAGTCATATACAGAAAATCATGAACTGAAGAAAACAGACACACTGCAAAATTAACTGAGAAGAGGCAACTTGAAATATCAAACTAACTCATTCACCGTTGAGTTGCTACAGTAGATTTCTTCAACAATATATGGTATAAGAAAGCGAGACTTCCAGTTGGAAAAAGACGGCCTTTCTTAATAAACAAAGATGAAAATTGACTCCACGGCCAGAAACAAAGACTCAGCAGATATTTATATATATAATTCAAGTTCACTGCTGCAGAAGCAAAGACTCAGCAGATAAATACTTTCTACTACTTCAACTTAACTTTTGGAGATATCCCTATAACAAGGAACTAACCATATCGTAACAGAATCCTTCGAGGGATGAGAGATGCTTACCCTATTCTTCGAGGGATGAAACTCTTTGAAGCATTGCACAATCACATGTTTCCCATAATTGTTCCTTGACAATGCAAGTGCTCCCATGCTTACAGCTCCCACGAGGCGCATCATTTGTTCCTCAGTGTGAAGACACTTCACCAGAGACTGTATCACACGGCTTCTGATAATCCCAAAAACAAAAAGAAAATTACTAAACAAAAACAACAACACTGGTTACAAGCATTATCTTGTCTTTATCCTTAAATCCAAACTACAACAATTACAAAGCCTAAATCTGACTTACATTACCAAAGTTCCAACATATAAAGAAAACGATCAAGAACCAAAAGCGGAACAGGAATGAGAGAGAATTATGTGTGTACCCGTTATCAGTAACGCATATGGAGACAAATCGAAACTGTTGCTGAGTGACCACATCAACAATCTGATTGATCTGTTCAGAGCTACACTTCATCATAAGCTTCTGAACGACATAAGAAGCAACAGGGTTGACCATCAACTCCAAAATATGAACGAATAAATCGTTGAAAATCACAGCAATATTCTCCTTGGAAGCCACTTCAATCTTCTTCTGCAAGGCCAAACTCGCATTCCGATCCCTAGCTAGCCTAGCAATCGATCCCATCCTCTCATCCTCTAAAGAAAGAGACAACGGTTCCTGACGATTCATGTTCAAGAAACCTTCATTGTTGTTCATCCTTAAAGAACCAACCCCATTGTTGTTGTTCATCCTCAAAGAACCAAACCCATTGTTGTGACCAAGACTTCTTGAGTTCATGTAATGATCAACTTCTTGTGGGTTTCCGTTAAAGAAACCAAACCCATTGTTAAACGTCGTCGTCATCATTGGATTATTAACAGACGACAATCTTTCATTAACATTAACGTTCTGTGATGTCATGAAGTGATGCATATCTCTTTCATGCTGATCAAGAAACCAATCTCCACCACTATCACCACCACCAACAGCAACATCTCTGCCGCCATTGATCCGTGATGAGGACGACGACGAAGCGGAAGATCGATTGGTCGTCGTCCAAAGATTGTTGAGTAACGGATTGTGCTGATGATGGTGACGAGGAGGATGAGTTGGATCCACAAAGGAGAGTCTACCAAAAGAGGATTCTAGGGTTTCGAGATCAACACCAGTAGGGAAGACAGGGACAGGGACAGGGACAGGTCTTTGAATACTGTCCAGTTGAAGCTGAGACTGAGATGCGCCTTGACGATGATGATACGCCGTTGGAGTTTCCGTCGGAGTCGGAGTCGGAGTCGGATTCTCGCGTTCGCCGTTTGAGTTGACGCGAGACGATGCCATGACTAAGGAAAGAAGCTGAAGAGGAAAAACAAGAAAAGAGAAATTATATTTAAGGATAAAAAGAACTCTTTTTCTCTTTCGTCCTTTGTTTATATGTTTGAGAGAGATAGAGAGAAGAAGATTTTAGGTCTTAATGGAGAAAGGAGTGATTAAGGTAAATAAGTAAATTAATTAAATAAATTTAAAAGCTTAAACAAGAAAAAAATTTAAGATTGCATACGTTTGAGATTCGCTTCGAAAATCTCTGTCTATCTCTATTGCACTTGTTCTTTCTTTTCTACTTCTGTTAGTTGTTTTTTTTAATTTTATTTTTTTAATTTGCCATGCACATTAAATAATCACAAGAAAATATTCGAATAGGACTCGGTACAGTCAAAGTCGCAGTGCATTTGGACGAAAGACTTGCGTGGACCACATAAATTAGTTTCTTATTGGTTAAGACAGATTTTGAGTTTTTATTTTATTTGATAATGACATAATACAAACAGTTTGATATCTCAATATGATTTTAGCTTATCATTTCTGTTGCATCATTACTAAGTAAATCATTAGGTCACAAAAACGAATATTTACTATATTTTATTTAAATTTTAACTGGAATTGTTTGTTGTGAAAATTAGTTTATAAATCTCTAAAATATAGGTTTTAAAAAAAGTTTGTTGTATTAAGAAAAACTATACCGTTTAAATACTCAATTATTTTTTGATAAATTCCAAACAAATTTTTTTTATTTATATGGAAAAAAATTAATTATGCTTANAGAATAAACAATTCAACTACTAAAAAGCTAATATAACTTAGTTCCACTTAATGTTTGTGTTTGGGAATTTTTTGTTTGGCTTCTACTTAAGATGTTTCTATCTAAGACAATAAAATAGTCAAGATTAGATCTAGAAGAAAAAAATGAAGTTCTTATAAACGCTTAAATCAGTGAATATATAGTTGAAAATTTTATATGAACAAAAAAATGATATGGGCTAATAAAAGATAATCATGGATAAGCTAATATTTTGTTTGCTAAGGATTTAAGAGATTTGGAGAGGAAAATAATGATTTTTTATAGTAAAGTATGATCGAAAAAGTTGTAACATCCAAAATTTGGTATAGTTAAAAAAACTAAAATCCTATAACTTTAAATGATCTTTCGATAAATATATGATCATACCAATATTATTCTGTAACACTGAATTGTCTGGAATATAGTGGTGCATGTTAAAAGTTTGAAAAATTGATATGATTATCAATATCACAAATGTGTTATCATTTCTGTCATTGTTTTGAGAGAAAATTGGAGTTCATGTGCTTGATCTGCAGTAATTTAAAGATAGATGATCTATTTAAAATTCTATTTTGGTACTGTGTGAGTAAAGACAAAACACAAAATACAAAACAATATGATGTATTGCATGGTTAGTTAACAAACAAGCATTCCAAACACATCGAAATAATGTGTCTGTTATCAGATAAATATGGGCACATACGCTGAGAATGGACATAGAACCTAGTAATGGTGGTGGTATCAGACCTAAGCAAAGATGGATGTGGAATCATATAGGCTCACGTCTTCAAATGGTGATGGTCTTGGTGCTCTATGAATGGTGATGATTGTAACATTTTGATTTTTGGAATATGGTGGTACATATAGACTATAGAGAGGCTTAAAAACTGATTTAACTAGTTATATTAATAAAGTACACTTATCAGTTCAGTCACTTGTGTACACTTAAGTATGCTTAACCTGAAGTGATATAATGATAAGTGATCTACCAAAAAATAATAGTACATCATGATGGTCTTATATATTTAAAGACTAAAAGTCATCTTAATTTTAAAAACCCATATAAATAGTCTTTTTATCCTATAGACAAGTTTTCGAGTTTTGTTTCAAAATTCATCTATGAACTTAAAAAATATTTTTGTAGAAAAATAAAATTCAATCTAAAATCTCTGTTTTGGGCGAAAAAATAGTTGATGCCAAGTTTCAATTATTTTTATGATAATAAAAAGTATAAGGTTGAAATTTAGAATCAAAAGATATAGTCAATGCAAGGTAATCATGTCTTTTGTAAAATTCTGACAAACCATGATTTGACTCACGTATATAATAATTAGACAAATGACACAAAATACAGGTACTAGTGAGGTTTCTTACGGTTAAAGTTCTAAATAAAAACTGCAACATATCTTTCGATATATTAGTTAAGTTGACCAATTTAATAAATTTTGTTGACTATATTTTTTCAACAATAATGAAATTTCATTTTTGATTTTCATTAAGTGAAATTTTTGGATTTTCGATCTTCTCATGAAGGATAATATGATAGTTACGTTTATATATTCTACATTAGGCTATTGATGCGATTCAATCCTAAGGTATTGTCGCTATTGTTTGTCGAGAGTCTTCATCAGATCTACTCTGTTTGTTTTTTACTATGATACAATAGATTGATCTAATGTGCTAAAAGAAGATTTCAAGCATAAGACAACCAAAAGAAAAAGATTTTACAACTTGCCTGAATTTTTCAGAATTGGGGTAGTGGCTCCTTGTCTCCAAACTCGTAATCACCGCCTTCTACACTTTGTTTTGTTATCACCACTCCATTTTTTTTTAATGATAATGGCTCTTATCTTCTTTTTCGAAATTAAAACTCACACTAGTTTCAATATAAACTAAGAGATTGTGTTTTTTTTTAATTACTCTACCTCGTGCAATCATACAAAAAACACAAAAAAACTCTTAGCCACCGTCTTTTACTCTGGATTTTGTTATCACTACTCAATTTTTTTTATAAAGTAATGAGTCTTATCTTCTCTTTCGAAATTGAAATTCAAATAGGTTTCGAGAAAAAGAGTAAAAGTTAGAGAGAAAGAAATAAGTTTTTTTTCTTAGTTTTCTACCTCTCTCTCTCAAACATATAACAAAGGACAAAAAATTGGTTTTCACTTTTTACTAAACTTTTTGTCATTTCTTATCATAAAGATATAAAATTTTATTCCTTTTGGAAATGAACCAAGAATAATTAAAACTAAGTACTCTTTTTATTTGTTATCACTCTAACTATTTAAAAAAAAATTACTTTCAACTTTTACCAGTCATACTTTTGATAAGAATTTATTTTTCATATTGATTAAAGAAATTTATGGATTTTAACTTAAAAGCATTTCAAAGGTAAGATTGGTTATCATCCATCTTGTTAGGAAATAAATCTTACAAACTTAAAGTTTTTGGATTGTGTGATGGTGATTCGGATGTTAAAAAATCGTTTACTGAAAATTGTACCAAACATGTAAAAATATAGGTATATCAATGAACCGGTTCATTAAAATATTTTCATGTACGAAGATGGAACAACACATTTTACTTAGATTCGAACAACCGCATAAACTTCTTAAAACAACTTATTTTCTAAAGCATGAAATTGGTATTAACCGGTTCATTAGTAAACATGTTTTCATACCATTCCATACATTTTTTTAAAAAAGAAGCCATACTTCACAATTTCCAAGTTAAACCCTACACACTCTATTCTAGACCAACTTTCGCATATCTTTGACCGCTAGCGTATATCAAGCACGGTTTTTGGATACATATTTAAATATTGTATTATTTAAAAACATGTTTACTAAAATTAATGTTAATTTTCATAATTTTTTATCAAATGTCAAATTTGTTAAAATGTTGGGAAGAAAGTTTTTTATACTTTAAACCAGAATTTCAAAATTTTCTCACAAAAATAAAAGCTTAGTTGGCTAGGACCCTCTTGGGTGAGCTGCGAACCAACGTTGGACAAGGCCTGAAATCTTTGGTTTGTCATAGTATTTCGTATACATGATTCTTACTTGAATATTTTTGTAAAGATATAAGTGTGTTTTCTTTCCTTTCGTTTCTCCCAATTATTATTATTATAAGATAATTGACAAAATCTTAGACTTGTGAGAAGATTATAGAAGTAGAGTTGAATCCCAATCTGGATCCAATGAGTTCAAAGTAATGTACCAAATTGAATATGTAAGGACAGACAAAGAAAAATTGGTTCACACTTTCGTCTTAATCACCAATAAAAAAATACAGGCTTGAAACTAACCCATCAAAAGAAATTATGGTATAATTAAAAAAAAATTGATAGCATATCACTTTAAAGGGTGTTTTGACAGTTTTGTTAACCTATGCTTCAAATGTAAGACTGACTTGCGTGGATGACACAAGTTAGCTTCATATTGGTTAAGACAAATTTTAACTTTTTCATTTATTTGATAATAACACAACAAAAATGGTTTGATATCTCAATACGATGTTAGATTATCATCTCTATTGCACCATTATCGAGTAAAAAAACCACAAATATGTATTACACAAATATATAATATTTTGATATTTTATTTAAAATTGAATTGAATTGATTGTTGTGAAAATTACTGTAAAAATCTCTTAAGTATTGGTTTTTAAAAAATATTGTTATATAAAAAAACCAATACTTTCGAAGTATTAATTTTTTATAATTAATTTATCACAAAAAATGATTTTTACATATATAGAAAATTGATTGTGCTTGTTGGATATCATTATAATTGATTTTTTGGTATATAAAGAATAAGCAATTTAACTACTGAAATGTCAATCTAACTTAGCTCCACTTAGTGTTTATGCTCATGATTTTTCCATTTGGTTTCCAGTTAAGATATTTTTATCTAAGAGAATAAAATAGTCAAAATGAGATCTACCAGATAAAAAAATGGGTCTTCATTCCATTGATTTTTAACACTCAAATAAAAAAGAAAAGTGAACATAACTAACTGGAAGATCAATATATACAGAAAATCATGATTTAGTTCTTTGCATAACCAAAAAATGATCATGGATCTATTTAATATGTAGTTTGTTGAGGATGTAAGGGATTTAGAGAGGGGAAGAGTGATTTATAGTCACGTATTATCGAGAAAAGTTGTAACATCCAAGAAATGAAACTTTTTGGTATAATTTGAATCATATAAATTTAAATGATGTTTTTGATTTGATCAAATCTATAAATATAAATATTATGTAAAATTAATTTCTCTGGAATATGATCCGCATGTGAAAGGCTTGCAGAATTGATATGGTTATCAATAAAAAAAATGTGTATTTATCTTTTCCATCACATATTTTGAGAGAAGTTTGGAATTAGGGGTGTTTGAACTATAGTAATTTAAAGATGGATAAGCTATCAAAAATTCAATTTTAATATGCAAAAAAAAAAATGGAATCCCAAAATATTATGCCTTTGATTGTTAATCTAGTGAGAAATAGAAAAATAAATTAAACAAAATTGCATTTTAAGAATTCAAAAAAAGAGAAAAAGATATTTTATTCTTTATCAACTTTTAAGGAGGAAAATATTTGTTCATTAATTCATCAAAACTTGAGGAATATGAGGAGTGGTGTGGGACTCATAGTTAAAAAATTAATAAAATTTTCTCTTAGTTAACAACAAATTCTTCATATTTAATTTCTAAAATATGGTCATCAATAAATCCTATGTGTTTATTGCATAAACAGTAAAAAAATCTTCCGAGTATATCAAAATAATGCATTTGTCATCGGTTAAACATGGGGTCATACGCTGAGATTGGATAAAGGACTGACTAAAAGATGTGATATCAGAGCTAAGTTGTTAAACGAAGATCAATGTGGAATCATGTAAGCTCACATAATCAAAGGTGATTGTCTTGTGCGCAACAAGGACGTTTTGCATTATAAATGGCGATGATTGTAATATTTTGATTTTTGGATATGGTGGTACATTGGAAAAGCTTAGAAAAAAAACTGATTTAGCTAGTTATATCGCTTAAATACATTTATCAATTTGGTTACTTATCTGTAAATAAGGATGATTAAACTTGAGTGATTTAATGATGAGTGATGTACCAATAAAACATTTCTAGTATAGATCATAATGGTGTTACATATTTAAAGATTAAAACTCATCTTAAATTATGGTGTTATATAATGGTGTATCATACAATCTTTTTTGGGATATTAAATACTTGATTTAGAGATGTTTGAGTCTAGTTTTATAATCGTCAAAAAGGATAAGGTTGAAATTTAGAATCGAAAGATATAGTCAACCCAATGTAATTATGTTTTTTTGTGAAATTTTCACAAAACATACTTTAATTTACATATTTAACAATTAGATGAATGACAAGAAAAATACAGCTATTTGTGAGTTTTTTTAAATTAAAACTTTATAAATTAAAACTGCAACATATATTTTTATATAATAGTTAAGTTGACCAATTTAATAATTTTTATGACATATTTTTTTATCAAACTAATTAATATTATTTTTTATTTTTATCAAGTGAAATTTTTGAGTTTTCATTCTTATCATGAAGGATAAAACAGTAATTATAATTATATATTTTATCTCAGATATTGATTCTTTTCAATCTTAAGCCCACAAGATTTGTCGCAGAGATAATAACAATTATGAAGAACATCAGTGCAATAAGTACTTGTCAAGGTCCTGATGAAGATCTAAAGTACAAAGCTTTAACTATGATGACCAAACTGAAGAAGTACTGGAATCCGTTTTGGGAAGCTACAAGTGAGAATGGCAATTCTCAAAACCGTGAGGTGAACAAGCTTTTGATTGTTGCAAGTGTGTTCAACCCAAGGAAGAAGATGAAGTTTGCTGACATGTGTTTCGAAAAGCTTTATGGGAAAGAGACTCTTGAATGTAACATTATCTCTGAATCAGTCATGAAGATCTTGAAAAGTTTGTTTGATGAGTACCACGGAGTTGTTAACAAGAACTCAGCACCTGGTTCCTCTTCTCAGTCACAAGGAGCATCGTCTAGTCAATCCCAAAACCAAGAAAAAGCTAGAGATGAAGATTTCCAGAGAACGGTTTTAGGTAATGGTGTTGGTTATGAAAGAATTGATAGCGTCTATGAAGAGCTTATGTAAGACTCGGGAATTCCAGAATAAGCCAATGAGTTGGAACTCTATTTGAGAGAACCCATCGAGTGTCCAAGCTCATGAAAGGTATGGAGTATGATGTCTTAGATTGGTGGAAGAAAAATAGTATCAAGTTTCCAGTTATGTCTCTTATAGCTAGGGATATACTAGCTATGCAAGTCTCCTCAGTCGCTTCAGAATCAGCATTTAGTACTATTGGGAGAGTATTAGATCCTTATGGAAGTTGTCTAACGCCATATATGATTGAAGTGCTTATGTGCACTGAGCAATGGCTGAAGTGTGAAATCCGGTTTAATGGAAAAGGAGTTGTTACAATCCAACAACTTCTCGCGGAGGTTGAGGACCAAGATGAGATAATGAGAGGTAATTTTCATTAGATTATTTTTATGATTTACAATATTTACTTGTAAGCTCATGTTATTTCTTTTACCATTCGATTTCAGAGTTGGAACCTGCATTCAACGTTCAAGGATGAAAAAACTGGAACCTGATCTAAACTCTAAAGGTAACCAATTACTCTCGCATTCTCTTTAAGTCTTTACTCTCTAACTATTAGACTCTTATGATCTTGACTGCTGTCTTCATATGTAAACTACTAGGAAGGACAAAGAAGAGTGAAGGACGAGGTTGCGTTTTGCTTTTTATGTATGAAGTATGAACTTGAATTTTTTATGTTTTGCGTTTTGTGTGGAGTGTGGTTGCAGTCTCGAAGACTTCAGTTAGGACTTGAACATTAATTTGTCTTTTTTTAATGTTGAATACATTTGATTTCGTTTCGGTTTTTGTTTAATATTTCGGTTTTTTGGGTTTTTTATTCAAATTTCGGGTAAATCCGGTTGAAAAACCGGTACCGAACTGAAAACAATTAAGATCCGAAAAATTTCGGGTATTGAACGGTTCTCAAAATGTTTTACCGAACCGACCGAAACCGTTTGGTACCGAACCGGTACCGACTCAATAAGCTATCGGTACCCAAATGGGTATTAAAATCTAAAATCCGAAATACCCGGAACCGATCGGGACATACCCGGAACCGAACCGAATACCCGAAAGCCCAGGCCTAATCAGATGTACTCTGACCTTTTACTATAATACTATAGATTGATCTAGTGTACAAAAAGAAATTTCAAGAATAAGAAAGCCAAAAAAAGGTTTTTTTTTTACAAGTTACCTGTATTTGACTCGGATTAGGGGTAGTAGCTCCTTGGCACCAAAATCTGAGTCACCGCCTTCTCCTCTTAATTTTGTTATCACCAATCTATTTTCTGTTTTTTATCATCTTCTCTTTCGAGATTAAAACTCAAATAAGTTTCAATAAAAATTAGTAGATTGTTTTTCTTTCTTAATTACTCTATTCATCTTCCAATCATACAAAAAAACAGTAAAAAACTCTAGCTACCACCTTTTACTCTTGATTTTGTTATCACCACTCAATTTCCATTTTTCAAACGTAACAACTCTTATCTTCTTTTTTCGGAAATAAAATTCAAATATGTTTCTGATGTTTATAGATTTTAAGGATTTTTAATCTCCTTTTCTTCTTCTTTTTGATCATTTGTAGTTGCATTTAGGCACTTTTAGATTGTATATGTCTGCATATGTGTTATTCAGGTGCTAGAGTTACCAAAAGAATGTTTTGAGGCAAAATGGAGTGATCAAAGAGGCAAAATTATGAAGAAAGAAGTGTCACAACGGCTGGAGCAGAGGGGTTCGGGACAAGACAAGCCATTGGAAGTGTCACAGCGGCTCAGTACTGGAACGAGCCGCTGAAAAATTCGACGACGAGTAGGAAGTGTGGCAGCGGCTGGAGCACACTGGCTCAGGAAGGAATGAACC